>JAHHFK020003152.1:0-133583 GCA_024533555.2 Aedes koreicus | reverse complement strand
TATATATATATATATATATATATATATATATATATATATATATATATATATATATATATATATATATATATATATATATATATATATATATATATATATATATATATATATATATATATATATATATATATATATATATATATATATATATATATATATATATATATATATGAGAAGGAAGATTCCTCGTTGAAAACACAGCTCAGTCCTCTGAATAGTAACAACCAGAAAAACATGCAGCTCCCCATAATGCAGCCATATTTTTTGCTAAAATTTTAGAAACCAAACATTCTGCTGCTAAGTCCAAGGTTAAGGAGAACGAAGATGACGATTCTGGATCTGAGAGGCAGCCCAGCTCGATCGAATGTTTTTCATTTCTTAAGTCAAATTGGAAAATGTCATCCAGATGATACTGCACCAATGCTACTTTTTAGCTACACAAAGAATAATGATTGTTAGAATTAAAAAAACCATTGCTCAAATTGAAAAGTTGCGTAGGTTCTTTTTCGTAGAAAGCGGGTTGCTTTCACAACAAAAACGTTCAAACTGTCAAATCAAAATTTTCCTGCTTGGTACATTTAAAAGTTGAAACTTTCAAAACGAATTGTAGAACTGTCAAATCGAAAACGTGGCATCGTTGAAAATGAGAGCAAATTAAGTTTATTCCAAAATAAACTTTCAACCTGAACCTGATTTACCAGATTTCGGTGAAGTTTTACAGTGTTCCGGTAAACAAATTACGGGAGATTGTCAAATTTTACCGAAAACCGTTAAATCGGATTACCGAACGTTCAGCTATTGAAAATTCGGTAAAAAATTACCGAATACTGTAAAATTTTCTAAGTGTGTAAAGGGTGATACGGTCAAAATTTGGTCAAGGGAAAACGCGTGTAAATCGGTGAAATCGTTTATTTAAAAAATCAAATTAAATTTCTTTTTCAAGTTCAATTAGTATAAAATTCAGGAAAAATATTCAGTTAGGCTTCCGCTTTTCCAAATCCGAATTGCCGGGCCTTACGCTTGACCCCTGCCATCAGATTTTGTACAGCCACCTTGTCCACCTTCTTCGCCGCAGAAAGCCAGTTTGCCTTGAACTGCTGCTCGTCCTTAGCAGTTTTTTTGGTCTTTTTTAGGTTCCGCTTGACAATAGCCCAGTATTTCTCAATTGGGCGGAGCTCTGGCGTGTTGGGAGGGTTCTTGTCCTTGGGAACCACCTGCACGTTGTTGGCGGCGTACCAATCCGTGGCCTTTTTACCGTAATGGCAAGATGCCAAATCCGGCCAAAACAGTACGGAACAACCGTGTTTCTTCAGGAAAGGCAGCAGACGTTTATTCAAACACTCTTTCACGTAAATTTCTTGGTTGACAGTCCCGGAAGCTATGAAAATGCTGCTTTTCAAGCCACAGGTACAGATGGCTTGCCAAACCAGATATTTCTTTGCGAACTTTGACAGTTTCGTGTGCTTGAAAATATCTGCTACCTTTCCCCTTCCTTTTGCCGTATAAAACTCCTGTCCCGGAAGCTGCTTGTAGTCGGCTTTGACGTAGGTTTCGTCGTCCATTACCACGCAGTCAAACTTCGTCAGCATCGTCGTGTACAGCCTCCAGGATCGCGCTTTGGCCGTCGTATTTTGTTTATCATCGCGATTTGGAGTCTCTACCTTCTTGTAAGTCGATAGTCCGGCTCGTTTTTTGGCTCGATGCACGGTTGTAGACGATACACCCAGCTTATTTGCGGCATCTCGGAGAGATAGGTTAGGGTTTCGCTTGAAACTACCGGCAACTCTCTTTGTCGTCTCAGCGGCTTCCGGTTTTCGATTTCCCCCGATCCAGACTTCCTGGCTGTCGACAAACGTTCCCCAAACACTTTAATTACATTTGTAACGGTTAATTTGGAAACTTTTAGCGATTTTGCCAACTTTGCGTGCGAGTAGCTCGGATTTTCGCGATGCGCGAGCAAAATTTTGATACGCTGCTCTTCTTGCTTGGACGGCATTTTGACAACTGAAGAGTGAATTCCAAAATCAAAATAGGAGCAACATTCTACACACACACACCTTCAAAATGAGGGGTGTTCAGGTTTTTTAAATGCAAAATTGAAAGAAATACGTCAAGTTGATTTTGACCAAATTTTGACCGTATCGCCCTTTACGTCAGATTGTTGAAGAAAAACGTTCACTTTTGGTTATATTAGCAGAAACTCACATTGTTGAAATTTAAGCCCTTGATCCGTATTGCATTCCGGGATATAATGTTGCTGCTTGTTTACATTCTTGACATACTGGCGTTGCTGTTTACGTCAAAGAATCAGTTCAATTCAACCTTCGCCTTAACGAAGTGGTTGATGGTAACTGGTTCTTGGGCATAACAGTTGTACGTGGCATGAAGATGGGTGATTATGGTGTTTTGTATCATTCTCCCAGTTCTAGTGACCAGCGTTTTATTGAAATTTTAGAGAACTGGCTTGAGGTATTTCTTGATTCGAGTAAATTAAATATATTGGCTGGTGACTTTAATATCAATTGGCGTGATAATAATAGTTCGAATCATTTGAAGCATTTAGCTATTTTTTTTTCAATTTAAGACAAACTGTTGATGAATATACGCGAATTTCCAGGCACAGTAGAACTTTAATTGATCATGTTTATTCTAATCTTGATTCTGTTTGTGCAGTTGTCGACACTGATTTGAAAATAACCGATCATGAGACAGTAGGGATTACGTAATTGAGAATAACTTAAATAATAGTGAAGTTTTTGTGAAATTGAAGTGCTGGAGGAAATATTCAAAACAGGCTGTTTCTAACCTTGCTGAAAGAAGCATGGATTTTCCAATCACGACCGATAATGTAGATGAGTCTGCAGCTGTTCTTACAAATACTTTGAAAACGTGTACAAATCAACTAGTTGAACAAAAATTTGTTTCTTTAAAGAAATCGAACCACTGGTACAATTTGGATCTTTTGCATCTTAAACGCAAGAGGGACAAATGGTACATAAAATTTTGTAGATCTAATAGTGATAATCATTGGAATAAGTACACAAATCGCGCGGAATAAATATTCACAATGCATTAAAAAAAACTCGTTGTGAATATTTACAGAAGAAAATTGATTAGCATCAAAACAATAGCAAAGAGTTATGGAACATTTTGAAATCTTTATTAAAACCTAGCAATTGCAAACCGCGATCCATAACTTTTGCCGGCACAATAGAACAGTCTGAAGAAGCAATTGCATCTAAGTTTGATGATTATTTCGTCAATAGTGTTTCATTGATCAATCAATCTATTGAATTGGTTGATGAACCTGATGAAATAAAGCAGCCAGTTAATAGTAATTGCAGATTTGAAGGTTTTCACCCCATCACAATAGATGAACTTAGAAATATTTGCTTTTCATTAGGAAAATCGGCTGGAGTAGACAATGCTGATGCTAGAGTTATTCAAGATTGCTTTCATGTCATTGGTCGCATTTTACTGTACCTTATTAATGAGCCTTTACACACTGGCCACCTGTGAAAAGAACCGTTGTTTGTTCCGATTCAAAAAATTGCTGGAACGATTAAAGCCGAAGAGTTTCGCCCTATCAACATGCTGCACACATTAGAGAAAATTTTAGAACTTGTTGTGAAAGGCTAGTTGCTAGAATATTTAAATAGTAATTCTTTGTTGATACCGGAACAATCAGACTACCGGGAAGGCCATTCTTGTGAAACCGCGTTGAATTTTGTTTTAGCAAAATGGAAAGATAACTTAGAGAGTAAAGATACGATTGTTGCTGGTTTTTTGGATATGAAACGCGCTTTTGAAACAATTTCTAGGCCCTTGTTGTTGAAAAAAATAAAGCGCTTTGGAATTTCGAGTACTGCATACAGATGGTTTGAAAGCTATTTGTCTGACAGAGCTCAACGGACTGTTTTTAATGATTCTGTTTCTAGTCCCACGGGGAATGACCTTGGAGTGCCTCAGGGAAGTGTATTAGGGCCCCTTTTGTTTATTATGTATATTAATGACATGCGTGTTTTACGATTTTGTGACATTAATCTGTTTGCAGATGATACAGTGTTATTCATTGCCGCTAAAGATTTAAATGAAGCCGTTTCCCATTTGAACGAAGATTTGCGTTTTCTAAGTAGATGGTTGAAATGTAAGCAATTGAAATTGAATATAAGCAAAACTAAATTTATGGTAATTTCACAGAATCGAGTAAATGAGGATGTCTCAGTTACGATTGACGATGAGGCAATTGATCGCGTTCGGGAGATTAAATATCTTGGCGTGATTATTGGTTATCGGTGAAGCAGAGAATTATATATTTGACTATGGTGTTCATTTTTAAAGTAGTTAATGGTTTGCTGCCTCGATATTTGTGTGATCGAATTGAAAGAGGAAGTGATATTCATAGGTATAATACTAGAAACGCGGATGAAATAAGAAAACCGAGTTTCTTGACATGTGCTTCACAAAACTCATTATATTTTAAAGGAATAAATGTTTTCAATTCGATGCCAAGACACATTAAACGTGCGCCAACACTTTCAGAGTTTAAAAGACTATGTATTTCACACGATAAAACTTATGTTCCTTTTTTTGTTTTTTTTTAATGAAGATTGTATTTTGACGAAGTTCTTTACAAACGGATTACAATGAGTTAGATATTTTCTTTTTTCATACTTTCTTTCTCACTTTTATCAACACTACAAACTATTTTGTTCGTCACGGTGATGATGATGGAAATTTGTTTCATGTTGTTGAAGTTAAACAAATAAATAAAGAAAGTAGTCTACAAAAGTTTGAGCCTCGCACGCGGTATACAGGTATAAAGGACTTCTTTTTGAATTTATGAAAAAAAAATTGGCATCTTATGCTTGAGAAAATACCATGAAATAGTAGCGGGTTGTCTGGCTGATTGTCGGAGAATTCCTTGCCAATTCTGTTGTGGTTGAAAGTAAAAGTTTGACAAGTGCCGGTCCAGGATTTTTTCGGTTTGGAAATTTTCTCGATTTCTCTGGTTGGGGATATCCTTGGTCAGCCCAAAACTAAGCTGGCGGCTCCATTAGTGTTGGAACTGCATTGGCTCCGCAGCGGGCAGGATCAGATATTGGCTTGTCTCTTGATAATGTCCTTATACGGGATTCTGTGATTTGAATTGTAATAGGATTTCCTGATCGCTGGGAATACTTGCGAGCATTGACAGCAATAGCTTTTCACAATAATATCGCTGTAAAGCAAATGAACAATTTTTGAAGAAGTTTACATCTGTAGATGAAATCAGTTTTTTTTTTGCATAACTGGTTGAATTGCTTTTAAATAAATTATCTAATGGATAAATCGTCCAGCTCAAACCTTTGTAGGGATAAGTGGCAGGACCATCATCATCATCATCATCTTTGTACCTATTCAAAAAGATATGCCTATTAGTTCTACGCCATTTCTTGTACAGCTTGTCTCTTTTACGTTTAAGACACAAAAGATCCAAATTGTACCAGCTGTTCGAGTTCTTTACTACAACAATTTTTTTTCGACTAGTCTATTGGTACTTATTTTCAAGACGTCTGTCAAAACAGCTGATTTCTGATCTAGAGAACCGGTATTTGTTTGAAAATCCACACTTCTTCCGACAAGTCTTAAAATAGCTTGTTTCGAATACTTTTTCCAACACTTCAATTTCACATAATCACTGCCACCACTACTATTATCTTCAACGTTAATAAAAATGGTTTCATGATCGGTTACTTTCAAGTCAAAATTTATAACAACACTAACAGAATCAAAATTACAGTACACATGGTCAATCAAAGTTTTACTGTGTCTGGAAATACGCGTATATTCATTAACCAATTGTTTTAAATTAAAGAAATCTGCTAATCGTTTCAAATGCTTCGAATTATTAATGTCACAATAATTGATATTAAAATCACCAGCAAGCACGTTTAGTTTACTAGAATCTATAAAAATCTCATACCAGTTGGTTAAGTTTAGTAATAAAGACATAACCCGAATTCCCCGTCGACTTGTTATGAACAAATTCTATAATGTTAAGTCTCGTATCGTTGTACAAACACATACATATACACACGTCAATTCATCGACCTGAGTCATATAACACTATGGAAATCCGGGCCTTCTATCAAAATATTGGACTTAGAATGATCCTAGTCTTTACAGTGCACGAGAAAGCCAAACAGTTAAAAGGGATAAGCATAAGGAAATGTTGAGGGGATCATTTATGCCCGCGCCGATCCACGCCGCCGCCGCCGCCAAGGACGACCGTGGCGTGGTGCAGGCTGCGCCGCCACCGTAGTTTAAAAATACCATACACGCAGCCGCCGATTAAAAATAGATCGGCGCACAGGTTTCGATGGTACCCCGAATAAATTATTGAAGTTTGGTGAGATTTCTCTATGGAATTCACAAAAATCAACATGGCGATTTTCAAAATCTACAGTCCTACAATACAAGTCTACAGTACGGGTAAAAACATTAGTAACATTTTGATTTTCAAATGTTCGTATTTTCTTTTCTGCGTTTCCTTTGTGAAATTGAACAGAGTAAACGACATTTATTCCCGGCAGGTTTCCGATTCCTGCCGCAGCCTCGAAACCCAATGAGAACTATAATTTTATTTATATATCAAACTAGTATTATTTTTTCACTAGTGAGTTTACGATGCAGCTAGTATATTCTTATATTAAATAACGCGAATAACGATGTTTTCAAAAGCCCAGCACTTCCTTGTAACAGAATTTAACAACCGTCTCACGCACTCCGTCCCTAACCGCAACAAACAAGTTCAAGTAGGTAACAAAAAAGGAGTGTGTACAAACAACCGCTAGCTAGAACCATCACAAGCAATAGGTAGAACGTGAGCACAACCAAGCGCGCATTTTTTGCCTGTGAAGGTGACGGATTCGTCCGTGCCTTCACTTACCCTGCATTGGGGATGTGATGCAAAGAATGCTTCCTTGGTTCGAGAACTACTATATCCAAGCCCTTCGCTCTATTTTCAATATTTCTATTCAATTTTCAAAACCTGCCGTACACTGACAGAACTATCAACACTTTCCCTACAGGTCAACATTTGTTACAGAATGTGTGAAAAGTATGAGAAAATTGTGATAGACGGGGCAGATAAATCTAAAAAATAGCATATTTGAGTCGTCTTTAAATGGTTGATGCATATCCATTTAAAGACGATTCAAATATAACGTTTTTTTTTTTAATAATCATTTATTTGTACAGGCTCAATTGAATCCACTTTACAGAGCCAAATTTTCAAATTTTTATACATCATTTATCTTAAAACTAAAGTTAGGAGGATAGAGCCGATTACTCGCGGCCGTCTCGAGGTTAATAGGAATTACAAATTACGGATGGGAAAGAGGGTGGGAATTTAAAGTATGGTTTACATAACACATTAAATTTAAATTCTAAATTACCAGAACACTTATAACTATACAATTTATGGTTTTCTTTTGACTTGGACATTTTTTAAAAAAGAAAAAAAAACACACACATACACAGATAAAAAAAACTTATAGTAAACAAACAGGTTAAACTAAATACAATCTAAGGCTAATGTTAGTCAAAAACACATAAATGAGTTTCATGCACTCCAAATCACGTACAGCCAAAATATGTCGAATTGGAACATTGGGTTGTCTACCTCGAGCCCGAAGGAAATCATAAAGCTCCGATCTGACTCCACGATGCTCAGCACAAGACCAAACAACGTGATCTGCGTCCTGATAGCCTTGTCCACACTCGCAGAGATTGCTGTCGCTCAGCCCAACCCGGTATAAATGAGCGTTCAAAGAATAATGATTGGACATGAGGCGAGACATGACACGAATAAAGTCTCGACCAAATATAACGTTATATTATATAAATTTTCGAAGTACTGTTTATGTCAATGAAAACTCATAGGTTTATTGGTAAGGGTTTTATTTTATTTATTTTTTATATGTCCATCTTCACGTATTAGTAATTAACATACACAGCAAATAAAGTTGTTGAATATTACACAGAATCAGATGCACATAGGTCATTCCATCGGTTGTGTAATGTTAGGTTGTCTCGATATACACAATAAAATGATGCACTGCTTATCGATGTAATTTGGTCGATGTGAACGAGACAACGTAACCCATCGAGACAACGTAAATCGTCGCGACGTACTACAGAGTCGCGACGTAAAGGGAGCAATGTAAAACTTATAGTGTAAATAAAATTTTCAGATTTCATTCAATGAGAAAAAAGCGTTACAGCGGAAAATAAAATGTTGCTTTTAATTCTATTTGAACAGATTCATCCTTCTTATTCTTTTCGTTCTCATCCTTTTCGGCCTTAACATTGAACGGAAGCGGAAAAACTTTTTTCTTGCGGTCGTCACCCCGCCAGCACCAGCCACTCCACTCCGCCAACACCAGCCGCTCCACTAGCAAGTGAAGATTATCCACCAGTACTTCACCCAGGTGATGCTGGTGGGTTTGCATTATGTTCATTTTAGGTCATATGAATAAAGTGAGTAAAAGCTTTAACTTTGCTCAAATGCGTACGTCAAACCATTTACTTGAGCATTTACTCACGTCGATATGACAAAAGCAAGAATTTGAGTATTTACTTTTCGAACATCCAAATCCATATGAATAATAAGAATAATCTGAGTAAATGCTCACACAATTTTGAGTCACCTGTACAGCATACTCAGTTGAAATCGAACTAAAAGAATTGTGTGTTGCGTGGAAGGAACAACATAAAATGTGCGTGGGCGGTTTTGTAAATTTATCATTTCCAATGGTAGTTGACGTAAACAGTGTTTATCGAAGCTTTGATCGTTCAGTGAAAGTTTATTAAACATGACGAGAAGGAGACGATAATAACTTCAATCAACTCTACCGGTTTTTTTTTTCGAGAAAATGTGATTGCACAAACATTTTTAGAAGATGATTCTGAAACCCGACAAGGAGCATTATCATATAAACAAAGGATGAAGTGTTTTTGGTGATCTCGAAATCCAAGTAACTAATAAATATTTTTGTGGAAACGATGTATTTGCATTGTTTGATTTACACCACAACAATCACCAAATTGTTTTGTTTCG
The DNA here is from genome assembly GCA_024533555.2 of Aedes koreicus. Classification (NCBI taxonomy): domain Eukaryota; kingdom Metazoa; phylum Arthropoda; class Insecta; order Diptera; family Culicidae; genus Aedes; species Aedes koreicus. Next base: position 124,480 of record JAHHFK020003152.1, on the reverse strand, counting down.
TCGAGATCGTGGTTCAAAGGTCTGGATGTAAGTCGCGGTTTCATTCGTGTGATGTCAAGACTTATGTCCAACCACTACTCGCTAGACGCACATCTCTACAGAATTAACCTCGTCGATAGCAATGTATGTAGGTGCGGAACCGGTTATGATGACATCGATCACGCAGTTTGGCATTGCCCGGGTAATGATGCCTCCAGAGCACGACTATTGGATACCCTTGTGGCTCGAGGTAGACAACCCTTCCGCGAAGTAAGAGATGTTTTGGGAATGCGTGATCTTCCCTACATGCAAGCGATTTACGAATTCCTTTGCTTGTCTGATCTAAGAGTGTAATGTCATCACCCCCTCCCTTTCACTCTCGTAAATTCCCTGCCATTGTGTCCCAGTTATATTATCCTTTTGTTTCCGTGCTACTTGTACCTGCCCAGCAAGCTGTGGCCACCCATCTGCAGCTTAGTTCCTGTAAGGGACTACAGAGACCGAGGATTTTGAAGATGTCGCAACCATGAGCAGCAACAAATATCTGAAATAAGTTACATGCCTAGCCCCTTCCAAACAATAATGTTACCCATTAACCTCGAGCTAGCCACGAGTAATTGGCACCCCACTTTACTAAAATCGAAATAGAAAAATTGTTAATTACAATATTGAATATCGGCTCCGCAAAGTGTTACACACGCCTGAGCCTAATAAATAAACGAACTGATTAAAAAAAAAAAAAAATCACCAAATTGTTTAATTTCTCATCACAACAGAAAATCCAATTTGAAAAATATTCCTACAACTTACTAAGTTCCTAGCGATTCTACTAACACAACGCCTCCCATAAACTGGGAAAACATTCTTTCCAATTCGTTCAGAACAATTTTTCGGTTTTCAGTCTGCTTCCGGTCCGACTTTACTTTGATTTTTTGCCTCATGTTGATTATTTTCTTCGTCACTTGCTGAACGGACATGTATTTTTCTGCTTCGCTGACGGCGTTTGAGATTTTTCCAGCAGAATGCCAGAATATCCACAAACTTCGCACCATCACCATCATCGCCTGTTGGATTCTGATTTACATTTTCACTATCCTCACATGAAAAGAAAGAAAATAAGATATAATAGGCCCATTTGTAATATTGGTAAATAGAATAGACTTACTGTGATTCAGTTCATCCTCGTTGAAGGAATCGTCAGACATCTGCCCGTATTGATATTTCAGACATTTTTTTGGTGGGCACCAACAATGCTTTTTTCTACCTAAGAAAAAGAAATTTTTTTTGACAGAGCAAATGCTAAGTTCGAAATTCGAACTTACTCCGAGTAAAGTACAACTTTATTCATACGAATTTGAGCAAATGCTCAAACAGTTTACTTTACTCAAACTGGTTAGCTTGTGAGTAATCACTCGTTTTTATTCATATGGCCTCTTGTTTACTTCCACCGTCATTTTCTTTACTTCGCCTTTATCCCACGAATTATCGCCTTTTCTTGTTCATATTCCGCACCGTTGGACATGTTAAAGTCTCCCGTCTTGTCACTCGCATCCGAATCATACACAGCCGGGTTTTTTTTGGTCATTTCGCCAGCACCTTGTTTGAATATAATTTGCAGTGTCGGTACCATTGCATCCACTTCCGAGCATAACATCGGTTCTTTGGTAGAGGGCATCGGTTCAGGTGACATAGGCCTGTTTCATCACCACTCGATGAAATGTTACCTTGGAGATCTGGTTTGAATGAAAATGGCTCATGAATAAAGTCCCCAGATACACCTTCGGATCCTATCCGAACCGATGGCAGACGAATATATGTTCGTCTCAGAGGGATGGATGGCAGAGTGTTTTCAGTTTCCATCACATCGTCATCATCTGAATACGGCTGATGAACAATTTTGCACGGTTCAACTGGTTTAGCTTTCGGATGCAACCACTGAACTGAAGCGGCTGTCATCCACGAACAACAATCGTGAAGCCGAAAACTTAGTGCTGCATGTGGTGCTAAAGGGTGTCCACGATGAAATTGCCACACACAAAATTGATTTGCAAAATTCGAGTTTTCATCCGATTGCCATCAAATTTTCAGGGATTGAGAAATAACTATTAAACTTCATTTTACCATTTTACTCGTATTTTATTTACAGTCCATACGCAAATGCCCGCACCTTGGCCTTAACCCCGGCCATAAGATTCTACACAACCTGTGAATCAACCGTTTTTTGCATGTAAATCCATACTTTCTTCAGTTCCTCGACTGTCTTCACTACCTTAGGTCGTTTAAGAAGGTGCTGCTTCATAATCGCCCAGTACTTCTCGATGGGGCGGAGCTCCGGAGTGTTGGAAGGGTTGAACATTTTCGGCACGAAATTGACCTTATTGTCCGCATACCACTTCAGCACGTCCTTGGAGTAGTGGCATGAGGCCAAATCCGGCCAGAAGATTGTTGGGACGTTGTGGGCCTTCAGGAGAGGAAGCAGCCGCTTCTGGAGGCACTCTTTTATGTACACCTGTCCGTTCATCGTGTCCTGGGTCACGAAAGGTGCACTCCGCTTCCCGCACGTGCAGATGGCTTGCCAAACCAGGAATTTCTTCGCAAATTTGGACATCTTCTGAGTGCGGACATGCTCCGGAACGCTGAACTTATCCTTGGCCGTGAAAAACAGGTTGCCGGGGATCTGTTTGAAGTCGGCCTTCACATATGTTTCGTCGTCCATGATGCAGCATTCAACTTTCGTCAGCATGTTGAGGTACAACTTCCTTGCACTGGTTTTGGCGGACTTGTTCTGCTTCTCGTCGCGATTATGGGCCTTTTGTACCTTGAACGTTCGAAGCCCAGCCTTAGTTTTGGCCTTCTGGACAAAACTTCGGCTTAGGTGCAGCTTCTTAGCCACATCCCGAACGGAGGCGTTCGGATTTCGGTTGAAGGCCCCAACTACGCGGTTGTGATTTTTGGTGTTGTACGGAATACTTTTTCCTTCACTTCTGGGCTTCCGATCGGTGGTCAACCGTTCCTCGAACCGCTTAATCACTCGCGACACCGTGGAATTCGCGATTCCCAACGTTTTAGCGATGGAACGATGCGAGAGATCTTTGTTCTCGTGATGAATGCGCAAGATTTTATCACACACGAGCTGTTCTTTCGACTCCATTTCCACGAGTTTTGATCACAGGACTTTAAAACTTGCAGGATGTAAATAATGCACTATGAACTAAATCCACCAAAATTTTCATTAAATTCTCTACCTTCTTGTAAGTCGATAGTCCGGCTCGTTTTTTGGCTCGATGCACGGTTGTAGACGATACACCCAGCTTATTTGCGGCATCTCGGAGAGATAGGTTAGGGTTTCGCTTGAAACTACCGGCAACTCTCTTTGTCGTCTCAGCGGCTTCCGGTTTTCGATTTTCCCCCGATCCAGACTTCCTGGCTGTCGACAAACGTTCCCCAAACACTTTAATTACATTTGTAACGGTTAATTTGGAAACTTTTAGCGATTTTGCCAACTTTGCGTGCGAGTAGCTAGGATTTTCGCGATGCGCGAGCAAAATTTTGATACGCTGCTCTTCTTGCTTGGACGGCATTTTGACAACTGAAGAGTGAATTCCAAAATCAAAATAGGAGCAACATTCTACACACACACACCTTCAAAATGAGGGGTGTTCAGGTTTTTTAAATGCAAAATTGAAAGAAATACGTCAAGTTGATTTTGACCAAATTTTGACCGTATCGCCCTTTACGTCAGATTGTTGAAGAAAAACGTTCACTTTTGGTTATATTAGCAGAAACTCACATTGTTGAAATTTAAGCCCTTGATCCGTATTGCATTCCGGGATATAATGTTGCTGCTTGTTTACATTCTTGACATACTGGCGTTGCTGTTTACGTCAAAGAATCAGTTCAATTCAACCTTCGCCTTAACGAAGTGGTTGATGGTAACTGGTTCTTGGGCATAACAGTTGTACGTGGCATGAAGATGGGTGATTATGGTGTTTTGTATCATTCTCCCAGTTCTAGTGACCAGCGTTTTATTGAAATTTTAGAGAACTGGCTTGAGGTATTTCTTGATTCGAGTAAATTAAATATATTGGCTGGTGACTTTAATATCAATTGGCGTGATAATAATAGTTCGAATCATTTGAAGCATTTAGCTATTTTTTTTTCAATTTAAGACAAACTGTTGATGAATATACGCGAATTTCCAGGCACAGTAGAACTTTAATTGATCATGTTTATTCTAATCTTGATTCTGTTTGTGCAGTTGTCGACACTGATTTGAAAATAACCGATCATGAGACAGTAGGGATTACGTAATTGAGAATAACTTAAATAATAGTGAAGTTTTTGTGAAATTGAAGTGCTGGAGGAAATATTCAAAACAGGCTGTTTCTAACCTTGCTGAAAGAAGCATGGATTTTCCAATCACGACCGATAATGTAGATGAGTCTGCAGCTGTTCTTACAAATACTTTGAAAACGTGTACAAATCAACTAGTTGAACAAAAATTTGTTTCTTTAAAGAAATCGAACCACTGGTACAATTTGGATCTTTTGCATCTTAAACGCAAGAGGGACAAATGGTACATAAAATTTTGTAGATCTAATAGTGATAATCATTGGAATAAGTACACAAATCGCGCGGAATAAATATTCACAATGCATTAAAAAAAACTCGTTGTGAATATTTACAGAAGAAAATTGATTAGCATCAAAACAATAGCAAAGAGTTATGGAACATTTTGAAATCTTTATTAAAACCTAGCAATTGCAAACCGCGATCCATAACTTTTGCCGGCACAATAGAACAGTCTGAAGAAGCAATTGCATCTAAGTTTGATGATTATTTCGTCAATAGTGTTTCATTGATCAATCAATCTATTGAATTGGTTGATGAACCTGATGAAATAAAGCAGCCAGTTAATAGTAATTGCAGATTTGAAGGTTTTCACCCCATCACAATAGATGAACTTAGAAATATTTGCTTTTCATTAGGAAAATCGGCTGGAGTAGACAATGCTGATGCTAGAGTTATTCAAGATTGCTTTCATGTCATTGGTCGCATTTTACTGTACCTTATTAATGAGCCTTTACAAACTGGCCACCTGTGAAAAGAACCGTTGTTTGTTCCGATTCAAAAAATTGCTGGAACGATTAAAGCCGAAGAGTTTCGCCCTATCAACATGCTGCACACATTAGAGACAATTTTAGAACTTGTTGTGAAAGGCTAGTTGCTAGAATATTTAAATAGTAATTCTTTGTTGATACCGGAACAATCAGACTACCGGGAAGGCCATTCTTGTGAAACCGCGTTGAATTTTGTTTTAGCAAAATGGAAAGATAACTTAGAGAGTAAAGATACGATTGTTGCTGGTTTTTTGGATATGAAACGCGCTTTTGAAACAATTTCTAGGCCCTTGTTGTTGAAAAAAATAAAGCGCTTTGGAATTTCGAGTACTGCATACAGATGGTTTGAAAGCTATTTGTCTGACAGAGCTCAACGGACTGTTTTTAATGATTCTGTTTCTAGTCCCACGGGGAATGACCTTGGAGTGCCTCAGGGAAGTGTATTAGGGCCCCTTTTGTTTATTATGTATATTAATGACATGCGTGTTTTACGATTTTGTGACATTAATCTGTTTGCAGATGATACAGTGTTATTCATTGCCGCTAAAGATTTAAATGAAGCCGTTTCCCATTTGAACGAAGATTTGCGTTTTCTAAGTAGATGGTTGAAATGTAAGCAATTGAAATTGAATATAAGCAAAACTAAATTTATGGTAATTTCACAGAATCGAGTAAATGAGGATGTCTCAGTTACGATTGACGATGAGGCAATTGATCGCGTTCGGGAGATTAAATATCTTGGCGTGATTATTGGTTATCGGTGAAGCAGAGAATTATATATTTGACTATGGTGTTCATTTTTAAAGTAGTTAATGGTTTGCTGCCTCGATATTTGTGTGATCGAATTGAAAGAGGAAGTGATATTCATAGGTATAATACTAGAAACGCGGATGAAATAAGAAAACCGAGTTTCTTGACATGTGCTTCACAAAACTCATTATATTTTAAAGGCATAAATGTTTTCAATTCGATGCCAAGACACATTAAACGTGCGCCAACACTTTCAGAGTTTAAAAGACTATGTATTTCACACGATAAAACTTATGTTCCTTTTTTTTGTTTTTTTTTAATGAAGATTGTATTTTGACGAAGTTCTTTACAAACGGATTACAATGAGTTAGATATTTTCTTTTTTCATACTTTCTTTCTCACTTTTATCAACACTACAAACTATTTTGTTCGTCACGGTGATGATGATGGAAATTTGTTTCATGTTGTTAAAGTTAAACAAATAAATAAAGAAAGTAGTCTACAAAAGTTTGAGCCTCGCACGCGGTATACAGGTATAAAGGACTTCTTTTTGAATTTATGAAAAAAAAATTGGCATCTTATGCTTGAGAAAATACCATGAAATAGTAGCGGGTTGTCTGGCTGATTGTCGGAGAATTCCTTGCCAATTCTGTTGTGGTTGAAAGTAAAAGTTTGACAAGTGCCGGTCCAGGATTTTTTCGGTTTGGAAATTTTCTCGATTTCTCTGGTTGGGGATATCCTTGGTCAGCCCAAAACTAAGCTGGCGGCTCCATTAGTGTTGGAACTGCATTGGCTCCGCAGCGGGCAGGATCAGATATTGGCTTGTCTCTTGATAATGTCCTTATACGGGATTCTGTGATTTGAATTGTAATAGGATTTCCTGATCGCTGGGAATACTTGCGAGCATTGACAGCAATAGCTTTTCACAATAATATCGCTGTAAAGCAAATGAACAATTTTTGAAGAAGTTTACATCTGTAGATGAAATCAGTTTTTTTTTTGCATAACTGGTTGAATTGCTTTTAAATAAATTATCTAATGGATAAATCGTCCAGCTCAAACCTTTGTAGGGATAAGTGGCAGGACCATCATCATCATCATCATCTTTGTACCTATTCAAAAAGATATGCCTATTAGTTCTACGCCATTTCTTGTACAGCTTGTCTCTTTTACGTTTAAGACACAAAAGATCCAAATTGTACCAGCTGTTCGAGTTCTTTACTACAACAATTTTTTTTCGACTAGTCTATTGGTACTTATTTTCAAGACGTCTGTCAAAACAGCTGATTTCTGATCTAGAGAACCGGTATTTGTTTGAAAATCCACACTTCTTCCGACAAGTCTTAAAATAGCTTGTTTCGAATACTTTTTCCAACACTTCAATTTCACATAATCACTGCCACCACTACTATTATCTTCAACGTTAATAAAAATGGTTTCATGATCGGTTACTTTCAAGTCAAAATTTATAACAACACTAACAGAATCAAAATTACAGTACACATGGTCAATCAAAGTTTTACTGTGTCTGGAAATACGCGTATATTCATTAACCAATTGTTTTAAATTAAAGAAATCTGCTAATCGTTTCAAATGCTTCGAATTATTAATGTCACAATAATTGATATTAAAATCACCAGCAAGCACGTTTAGTTTACTAGAATCTATAAAAATCTCATACCAGTTGGTTAAGTTTAGTAATAAAGACATAACCCGAATTCCCCGTCGACTTGTTATGAACAAATTCTATAATGTTAAGTCTCGTATCGTTGTACAAACACATACATATACACACGTCAATTCATCGACCTGAGTCATATAACACTATGGAAATCCGGGCCTTCTATCAAAATATTGGACTTAGAATGATCCTAGTCTTTACAGTGCACGAGAAAGCCAAACAGTTAAAAGGGATAAGCATAAGGAAATGTTGAGGGGATCATTTATGCCCGCGCCGATCCACGCCGCCGCCGCCGCCAAGGACGACCGTGGCGTGGTGCAGGCTGCGCCGCCACCGTAGTTTAAAAATACCATACACGCAGCCGCCGATTAAAAATAGATCGGCGCACAGGTTTCGATGGTACCCCGAATAAATTATTGAAGTTTGGTGAGATTTCTCTATGGAATTCACAAAAATCAACATGGCGATTTTCAAAATCTACAGTCCTACAATACAAGTCTACAGTACGGGTAAAAACATTAGTAACATTTTGATTTTCAAATGTTCGTATTTTCTTTTCTGCGTTTCCTTTGTGAAATTGAACAGAGTAAACGACATTTATTCCCGGCAGGTTTCCGATTCCTGCCGCAGCCTCGAAACCCAATGAGAACTATAATTTTATTTATATATCAAACTAGTATTATTTTTTCACTAGTGAGTTTACGATGCAGCTAGTATATTCTTATATTAAATAACGCGAATAACGATGTTTTCAAAAGCCCAGCACTTCCTTGTAACAGAATTTAACAACCGTCTCACGCACTCCGTCCCTAACCGCAACAAACAAGTTCAAGTAGGTAACAAAAAAGGAGTGTGTACAAACAACCGCTAGCTAGAACCATCACAAGCAATAGGTAGAACGTGAGCACAACCAAGCGCGCATTTTTTGCCTGTGAAGGTGACGGATTCGTCCGTGCCTTCACTTACCCTGCATTGGGGATGTGATGCAAAGAATGCTTCCTTGGTTCGAGAACTACTATATCCAAGCCCTTCGCTCTATTTTCAATATTTCTATTCAATTTTCAAAACCTGCCGTACACTGACAGAACTATCAACACTTTCCCTACAGGTCAACATTTGTTACAGAATGTGTGAAAAGTATGAGAAAATTGTGATAGACGGGGCAGATAAATCTAAAAAATAGCATATTTGAGTCGTCTTTAAATGGTTGATGCATATCCATTTAAAGACGATTCAAATATAACGTTTTTTTTTTTAATAATCATTTATTTGTACAGGCTCAATTGAATCCACTTTACAGAGCCAAATTTTCAAATTTTTATACATCATTTATCTTAAAACTAAAGTTAGGAGGATAGAGCCGATTACTCGCGGCCGTCTCGAGGTTAATAGGAATTACAAATTACGGATGGGAAAGAGGGTGGGAATTTAAAGTATGGTTTACATAACACATTAAATTTAAATTCTAAATTACCAGAACACTTATAACTATACAATTTATGGTTTTCTTTTGACTTGGACATTTTTTAAAAAAGAAAAAAAAACACACACATACACAGATAAAAAAAACTTATAGTAAACAAACAGGTTAAACTAAATACAATCTAAGGCTAATGTTAGTCAAAAACACATAAATGAGTTTCATGCACTCCAAATCACGTACAGCCAAAATATGTCGAATTGGAACATTGGGTTGTCTACCTCGAGCCCGAAGGAAATCATAAAGCTCCGATCTGACTCCACGATGCTCAGCACAAGACCAAACAACGTGATCTGCGTCCTGATAGCCTTGTCCACACTCGCAGAGATTGCTGTCGCTCAGCCCAACCCGGTATAAATGAGCGTTCAAAGAATAATGATTGGACATGAGGCGAGACATGACACGAATAAAGTCTCGACCAAATATAACGTTATATTATATAAATTTTCGAAGTACTGTTTATGTCAATGAAAACTCATAGGTTTATTGGTAAGGGTTTTATTTTATTTATTTTTTATATGTCCATCTTCACGTATTAGTAATTAACATACACAGCAAATAAAGTTGTTGAATATTACACAGAATCAGATGCACATAGGTCATTCCATCGGTTGTGTAATGTTAGGTTGTCTCGATATACACAATAAAATGATGCACTGCTTATCGATGTAATTTGGTCGATGTGAACGAGACAACGTAACCCATCGAGACAACGTAAATCGTCGCGACGTACTACAGAGTCGCGACGTAAAGGGAGCAATGTAAAACTTATAGTGTAAATAAAATTTTCAGATTTCATTCAATGAGAAAAAAGCGTTACAGCGGAAAATAAAATGTTGCTTTTAATTCTATTTGAACAGATTCATCCTTCTTATTCTTTTCGTTCTCATCCTTTTCGGCCTTAACATTGAACGGAAGCGGAAAAACTTTTTTCTTGCGGTCGTCACCCCGCCAGCACCAGCCACTCCACTCCGCCAACACCAGCCGCTCCACTAGCAAGTGAAGATTATCCACCAGTACTTCACCCAGGTGATGCTGGTGGGTTTGCATTATGTTCATTTTAGGTCATATGAATAAAGTGAGTAAAAGCTTTAACTTTGCTCAAATGCGTACGTCAAACCATTTACTTGAGCATTTACTCACGTCGATATGACAAAAGCAAGAATTTGAGTATTTACTTTTCGAACATCCAAATCCATATGAATAATAAGAATAATCTGAGTAAATGCTCACACAATTTTGAGTCACCTGTACAGCATACTCAGTTGAAATCGAACTAAAAGAATTGTGTGTTGCGTGGAAGGAACAACATAAAATGTGCGTGGGCGGTTTTGTAAATTTATCATTTCCAATGGTAGTTGACGTAAACAGTGTTTATCGAAGCTTTGATCGTTCAGTGAAAGTTTATTAAACATGACGAGAAGGAGACGATAATAACTTCAATCAACTCTACCGGTTTTTTTTTTCGAGAAAATGTGATTGCACAAACATTTTTAGAAGATGATTCTGAAACCCGACAAGGAGCATTATCATATAAACAAAGGATGAAGTGTTTTTGGTGATCTCGAAATCCAAGTAACTAATAAATATTTTTGTGGAAACGATGTATTTGCATTGTTTGATTTACACCACAACAATCACCAAATTGTTTTGTTTCGTCGAGATCGTGGTTCAAAGGTCTGGATGTAAGTCGCGGTTTCATTCGTGTGATGTCAAGACTTATGTCCAACCACTACTCGCTAGACGCACATCTCTACAGAATTAACCTCGTCGATAGCAATGTATGTAGGTGCGGAACCGGTTATGATGACATCGATCACGCAGTTTGGCATTGCCCGGGTAATGATGCCTCCAGAGCACGACTATTGGATACCCTTGTGGCTCGAGGTAGACAACCCTTCCGCGAAGTAAGAGATGTTTTGGGAATGCGTGATCTTCCCTACATGCAAGCGATTTACGAATTCCTTTGCTTGTCTGATCTAAGAGTGTAATGTCATCACCCCCTCCCTTTCACTCTCGTAAATTCCCTGCCATTGTGTCCCAGTTATATTATCCTTTTGTTTCCGTGCTACTTGTACCTGCCCAGCAAGCTGTGGCCACCCATCTGCAGCTTAGTTCCTGTAAGGGACTACAGAGACCGAGGATTTTGAAGATGTCGCAACCATGAGCAGCAACAAATATCTGAAATAAGTTACATGCCTAGCCCCTTCCAAACAATAATGTTACCCATTAACCTCGAGCTAGCCACGAGTAATTGGCACCCCACTTTACTAAAATCGAAATAGAAAAATTGTTAATTACAATATTGAATATCGGCTCCGCAAAGTGTTACACACGCCTGAGCCTAATAAATAAACGAACTGATTAAAAAAAAAAAAAAATCACCAAATTGTTTAATTTCTCATCACAACAGAAAATCCAATTTGAAAAATATTCCTACAACTTACTAAGTTCCTAGCGATTCTACTAACACAACGCCTCCCATAAACTGGGAAAACATTCTTTCCAATTCGTTCAGAACAATTTTTCGGTTTTCAGTCTGCTTCCGGTCCGACTTTACTTTGATTTTTTGCCTCATGTTGATTATTTTCTTCGTCACTTGCTGAACGGACATGTATTTTTCTGCTTCGCTGACGGCGTTTGAGATTTTTCCAGCAGAATGCCAGAATATCCACAAACTTCGCACCATCACCATCATCGCCTGTTGGATTCTGATTTACATTTTCACTATCCTCACATGAAAAGAAAGAAAATAAGATATAATAGGCCCATTTGTAATATTGGTAAATAGAATAGACTTACTGTGATTCAGTTCATCCTCGTTGAAGGAATCGTCAGACATCTGCCCGTATTGATATTTCAGACATTTTTTTGGTGGGCACCAACAATGCTTTTTTCTACCTAAGAAAAAGAAATTTTTTTTGACAGAGCAAATGCTAAGTTCGAAATTCGAACTTACTCCGAGTAAAGTACAACTTTATTCATACGAATTTGAGCAAATGCTCAAACAGTTTACTTTACTCAAACTGGTTAGCTTGTGAGTAATCACTCGTTTTTATTCATATGGCCTCTTGTTTACTTCCACCGTCATTTTCTTTACTTCGCCTTTATCCCACGAATTATCGCCTTTTCTTGTTCATATTCCGCACCGTTGGACATGTTAAAGTCTCCCGTCTTGTCACTCGCATCCGAATCATACACAGCCGGGTTTTTTTTGGTCATTTCGCCAGCACCTTGTTTGAATATAATTTGCAGTGTCGGTACCATTGCATCCACTTCCGAGCATAACATCGGTTCTTTGGTAGAGGGCATCGGTTCAGGTGACATAGGCCTGTTTCATCACCACTCGATGAAATGTTACCTTGGAGATCTGGTTTGAATGAAAATGGCTCATGAATAAAGTCCCCAGATACACCTTCGGATCCTATCCGAACCGATGGCAGACGAATATATGTTCGTCTCAGAGGGATGGATGGCAGAGTGTTTTCAGTTTCCATCACATCGTCATCATCTGAATACGGCTGATGAACAATTTTGCACGGTTCAACTGGTTTAGCTTTCGGATGCAACCACTGAACTGAAGCGGCTGTCATCCACGAACAACAATCGTGAAGCCGAAAACTTAGTGCTGCATGTGGTGCTAAAGGGTGTCCACGATGAAATTGCCACACACAAAATTGATTTGCAAAATTCGAGTTTTCATCCGATTGCCATCAAATTTTCAGGGATTGAGAAATAACTATTAAACTTCATTTTACCATTTTACTCGTATTTTATTTACAGTCCATACGCAAATGCCCGCACCTTGGCCTTAACCCCGGCCATAAGATTCTACACAACCTGTGAATCAACCGTTTTTTGCATGTAAATCCATACTTTCTTCAGTTCCTCGACTGTCTTCACTACCTTAGGTCGTTTAAGAAGGTGCTGCTTCATAATCGCCCAGTACTTCTCGATGGGGCGGAGCTCCGGAGTGTTGGAAGGGTTGAACATTTTCGGCACGAAATTGACCTTATTGTCCGCATACCACTTCAGCACGTCCTTGGAGTAGTGGCATGAGGCCAAATCCGGCCAGAAGATTGTTGGGACGTTGTGGGCCTTCAGGAGAGGAAGCAGCCGCTTCTGGAGGCACTCTTTTATGTACACCTGTCCGTTCATCGTGTCCTGGGTCACGAAAGGTGCACTCCGCTTCCCGCACGTGCAGATGGCTTGCCAAACCAGGAATTTCTTCGCAAATTTGGACATCTTCTGAGTGCGGACATGCTCCGGAACGCTGAACTTATCCTTGGCCGTGAAAAACAGGTTGCCGGGGATCTGTTTGAAGTCGGCCTTCACATATGTTTCGTCGTCCATGATGCAGCATTCAACTTTCGTCAGCATGTTGAGGTACAACTTCCTTGCACTGGTTTTGGCGGACTTGTTCTGCTTCTCGTCGCGATTATGGGCCTTTTGTACCTTGAACGTTCGAAGCCCAGCCTTAGTTTTGGCCTTCTGGACAAAACTTCGGCTTAGGTGCAGCTTCTTAGCCACATCCCGAACGGAGGCGTTCGGATTTCGGTTGAAGGCCCCAACTACGCGGTTGTGATTTTTGGTGTTGTACGGAATACTTTTTCCTTCACTTCTGGGCTTCCGATCGGTGGTCAACCGTTCCTCGAACCGCTTAATCACTCGCGACACCGTGGAATTCGCGATTCCCAACGTTTTAGCGATGGAACGATGCGAGAGATCTTTGTTCTCGTGATGAATGCGCAAGATTTTATCACACACGAGCTGTTCTTTCGACTCCATTTCCACGAGTTTTGATCACAGGACTTTAAAACTTGCAGGATGTAAATAATGCACTATGAACTAAATCCACCAAAATTTTCATTAAATTCTATCCAACGGTTAAAAAGTTAGAGCAATTTCATAGTGTGGCAATTTCATCGTGGACACCCTTTAATTTGTTTTCTATCCCAACACACACACCAAACACCCCCGGCGGAGGTTGTTTTTTTTTTTTTTTTTTTTTTAAAAGAAAAAAAACCCTCCTTTTTTCTCCCCCGCCGCTGTTATCACCACAATTTTTTTTTTTTTTTATTACCAACCAATAAAATATTATTTTATTAAAATTTCCCAAAAAATATTATTAGAAAAAAAAAAAAAAAAAAAAAAAAAAAAAAAAAAAAAATTGTAACCCGCGCAAAAAAAAAAAAAACCCCCACCCCCCCCCCCCCACAACAAACACCCCCCACAAACAACCACTCCTCCCTCCCCCCCCCACCCACCGCTACCACCCCCCCGCCGCCCGTCACGGTTGATTTTTTTTCCACAAGAAAACAGTGTTGCCGGAGATGAAAAAAATTAAGAACAAATCTGGCAGTGTTGCGAGATTTAATTTTACATAACAACTAAATGCGATAAACCATCAAAATCGTGTAATATGCAACATTTTTTGCGGAGTCCTTTATGTGCATTAGTTTTCGTGTAGTATTTATGTTTTGGATATGTGATTATTACATTCATGCAAGTAATAATTTTGTTCTGATTTAATTTGAAGACCGATGTAATATCACATCAAGTGGATGTTTTGAAAGTTTTTTTTTATAATCTTGAGCAAGGCTTGCTCTCTTTGCCATTCGCTTGAGATTACCACTAATAGCATTACACGGACCTTTCCCATGAGACGTTCCAATCCATACATGGACTTGAAATTGCAGACGCTGGCAAAGTTCTTTTTAGTTCTTATAATGGGCCGCTGCTCCAACTGACATGAAAATAATTTTTGAGTAATATATTGAATTTTGTTTAATGAAATCTAGCAATTTTGATATAAACAACTGAAACCATGACTCAGGTCAATACCTCAATAAGCCCTCTCCAATTAGTAAGCTTGATTTTCCAAACATTCAAAGAGCCTTAAAAAATCCAAATTGTCATTAAAATTAAATTTCATTGGCTTCTGTGAGGTTTTAGGACCAAATTATAAGACGAGTTGGCGCGATACACGGGCAAAATTGGACATGAAATTTTTTTTATTAGAAATTTTTTTTTTCCTCGAAAGTGCCCATCTCGCGATATATAGCGAACTTTTAGACAATTATATCGCCTATATTTAAAAAAAAACGTCCAATTCTAAGATAGCCATATTGTGCCAATTTACTTTAAATTTTAAAATATTTTTTTTTGCGTGTATGAATCGATTTTATAATTTTTACAATTTTTTATAAAAGCTAAGACAATTTTTGAAAAGTCTCCCATACATCTCTTTTTTGTAAGTGTTTTCCTTTTTGAGTTATGTTGATATGAAAAATGTGTTGTTAGAAAAACTTTTTTTCCTTAAAAGTGCCCATATTGCAATGTATAGCGAACTTTTAGACAATTATATTGCCTTTTTAGAAAAAAAATCCTTCCAATTCTAAGATAGCCATTTTTTGCAAATCGACTTTAAATTTTGAAATATTTTTTTTAGCGTGTAAGAAACGATTTTACAATTTTTTTCATAAAAGCTAGGACGATTTTCTTAAAGTCACCATTACTTTTGTAAGTCTTTTCCTTTTTGTTCAACACTTTGAAGCGCAACTCTTTTCAAGGTCGATCCATTGTTTCCTCCCATGAAATCGTTAAGTTTAAACCGGATAGTTAGGCCTTTCACCTGATAATGGATCCGAGCACGCGCATAACATCGGAACAGGCAATGTTTGATCCCTACTTTTCGGAAGACGACGACGACGACAACAACCACAACAACAACAACGAAAACAACAACAACAACAACAACAACAATAACAACAACAACAACAACAACAACAACAGCAGCAACCGTCAAAGGCAAGATTTAGATTGGTGCAACTAGTTTCCATGTCTGTAGTTCCGAATTGTACCGCTCAACTGACTCCAACTACTCATACAGAGCTGCCACTCCTGCTGATGTCGATATGTCCAATTGGAATCAACTTGGATCTAATCAGTTTTTTATCCGACAAGCAAGTTAAGTCAGATTGGGCTCTTTCGCTGCTGCTGCCGTAGTTTTGGTCGAGGTTAAGTATTAAGTGTACTATATAGTGTCGTAAAGATGGCAGTCCCTGAGAAAGCAAACCTATGCCGCCTCTCTAGTGGGGACGTCGCTGAGGGCATCTTTGGGGGAGCTTGAGATGTCATAGAATTCCCGGGGTCCTTGGAACAGGGGGCAATGGCATATAAAGTGCTCCACCGAGTAGTGTTTGTTGCAGGTGGAACAGTTTATACGGAATGACCCGTTTCCGGCCATATTGTGAGATGCCCTGGTGTGTCCAGAGCGAAGGCGGGAGAAGACCACATGTTGTCGGTGGTACTGTTGATCCTTACCTCGGTGAACGGAGTGTTTAATTTTTCAGATGAAGAGCTCGCGGTTCTGGGTGTAGTCGTTGGTCCAGGCGTCCCATACGATTTCGGTGAGCCATTTTGTTGCATCATTTCCAGGGATGGTTTTACCGTATAAATTGGCACTTTTCCCGATTGAGGCCAATCGATCAGCCTCGCCGTTTCCTGGGATACCGCGGTGCCAGGTATCCAGCCGATTGCTGTTCCAGCAAAGGCCAGTAGTGTGATTGCCTGGATCCAAGGATGTGTCGGTGTTTCTGAGCTGAGACCAGTGACTATACTGGCTGAGTCCGTAAAGACAACAATTGGTCGGTCGGATGGAGTGGTGACGGTGATCCATATGGCTAATGCTTCGGCTAAGAAAATGCTGCATTGATTGGGGACCCTATGGAAACGGGTAGAATCCTCGCCGGTTATCCCGATGCCGACCCCGTCGTTTCCAACGGAGCCGTCCCTGTCCCTGCTTTTTGGAAGGTGTTGTCAACGGTTATTCCTACTCGGTTCGAATCTTTGGCTCCACACCAATGGACCCTGGCCACCGGGGGGAGCACCTGATTGGCGACTTCGGTGAGGAGTTGGTTGGCCTCCTCAAGGAGGTAGACCCCTCCACTTGGGCCAGCTGTCTTCTCGAGGAAACCGATGGTGCGCTTTCCTAGGGTGGTCGCGATGAAGTACCGGAAGGGGAGGACGCCCGCTTCAACGTAGGCAGTGATGCCAGGTGTTGAAGGGAGCAAGCCGGAAGTAATCTGGATGGCAGAGTTGTGTGTCGGGGCCAGTTTCTCCCCCAATAGTCGCCTGGCGAAGCAGGTGATTTCAAGGCCGTAGGTGATTTGGCTGTTGATTATGGCGGTGGCAACTCGGAGCCTGGTTGTGCGGTTGCAGTTTTGGTGTCTTCCGGCGATAGTTCGGAGGACGTTAAGGCGTGTGCGGCAGCTTTTCTTAACTTCGTCGAAGTGATGACGGAAAGATAGGGAACGGTCGACTCGGATTCCTAGCACTTCTGCTGAGGACGTCTGTTTAATGTGGGGGCCTCCAAAGGCAATTGGCGTGGCCATTGACCGACGATTGCTGCTACAGATGTGGGTGAAGCTGCATTTCCCCGGTGACAGCTGGAAGAAAGAGGCTGAGGTCCAGTTCTCAACTAGTCGTACCGCTTGACCTAGTTTTTTCCGCAGGGCGACCAGTGTGCTTCTCACGGCCTTCCAGACGATGATCATCCACGTAAATGAATATGAAAATACCCGCCGGTAGTTTTGAGAAGATCTCATTCATCTAGATTAGGAAAAGGATGATGGCAATTACCGATCCTTATGGAACGCCTGTTTCTTCAGTGAATGTGTCGGGTCGGTGGTTTCCAATAATAACCTGGAAGGTCCGGTGTTTCAGGAAGTTTCGCAAAAAGTACATAACGCGCCTGGCCTAGGGTACGTGTTAGTTCCGAAGCCTAGCCGAAAAGCGTATTGTCGGTTATCCAGAAGTCTGTTGGAATGTAGATAACCGTAAAGCCAGCGGTTGACCATTCGCTCCAGGATCTTAGAACCACAGCATGTTAGCGAAATGGGTCTTTGGAACAACAAGGCTGTGACACCATGAGGCGGGAAGACTGTTTTCTGTCCATTCCTTATTTAGAAGGTGTATTAGGGTGGTTTTGCCGTCAAGTGGCAGGTTCCGAAGTAGTGGGTAGCCGATATCGTCGGGGCCGACCGCGTTTCCCTTGGCTCTGGAGAGAGCGAAAGTTAGTTCCTGCATTTTAAACGGCTTGTTGATGGTGAGGTCGGGGTCGGTGTCAGGAATGGTGACGTCTTTCACATGACGGCCAGTGGAGATGATTTTACGCCGGAAGTCCTCCGTGTAGCTTTCGGGTGACGATAGGCCGTAGAAATAGTCGCCTAGGGAGTTGGCTACTGTTTTCGGGTCGGTGGTGGTGCAACCGTTTATTTTGAGGCCGGTGCCTCTCTTACATCGTTTCTCGCTGAGTGCGTTCACTCTTCTCCAGAGTTTGGAGGTCGTTTCGCTGGGGCTGATGCCGTCAAGGAACTCTTCCCAACTGGCTTTCTTGGCAGACCTTATCGTGTCGCGGCAGTGGTTCCTTCTCTCACGGTAGATGCGGGAAGCTTCGGTTTTGCTTGGGTGTCCATCTGTTAGCCGTTTGAGGGCTCGGAAGGCCTTCCTCCTTGCTTTTACAGCCGTTTTGGTCTCATGTGACCACCAGTGGACGGCTCTCTTGCCAGGGATTGGGCTTGTTTTGGGGATTCTTGCTGTGGCAGCAGCGGTGAGACCTTCGAAGAATTCGAACCGGGGTTGCCCTTGGAGACGTTGTCGACTAGGGTTTGGAACATGCTCCAATCCCCGTGCTTGTACTGCCACCGGGGTCTGCGTTAAGAATAGATTTGGCTGCCTGATCTGATGATGATAGGATAATGGTCACTGCCCATTCGATCTGCCCGTCTCTCTCAGGATAGGTGCTGGAGGAGACAGGGACTACAAAAGGATAGGTCCAATGTGGAGGTTCGTTGCCCGTTGAACCAGGTCGGTGAACCGTCGTTAAGCAGGGTGAGATCTGCATTCTCGGTGGCTTCGTGGATTTCAATACCACGTCTGTTATTGCGTTTGCTGCCCCATGACTCGTGCTGGCCGTTGAAATCGCCGACTAGAAGGATCGGGCCAATGATGTTACCCAGAATTGCCGTGAGATAGTTTGAAAGATTGGAGATTCTGCTAGACGGTAAGTAGGCCGAGATGATGGTGACAGCGAACGGAGCTGAGAGCTTGACAGCAACGATGAGCAGGTTGGAGTCGATGTTGATGACCTCAAAGTCAAAGGGAAGCCGAACGCCGATTGCAGTTGATCGGAAAGAATTCCGTTGGCTGGCCAGGGTCGATTTGTACCTCTTGGACAACGCGGTCTAGCTGGTCAATGTCAGCTCGGTGGACTTTTTGGATGGCGAGAACCGTGGGGGAGAGGTCGCGAACTAGCAACTCCAGATCAGCGAGGTTGTTGAAATATCCATTCATGTTCCACTGGATGGCCAGCGTTTGTATGGGGAAAACCTTAGAGGTGTTGGGGGGAGTGGTAGCAGGCGAATGGCTGCGGAGGGGATGATCTGTGGTAGTATTAGCTTGGATATGGGGAACGGGAGAGATGGTGCCTGCTACCAAGGTGTTTTCGCAGATTTTGTCAGTCCAGAGACGTGAGGGGCCGGCGATTGGAATTGGAATGTTGGCGTGCTTAGCTCTCCAGGCGTCGTTAAGGGCAGCATTAGTCCTTGCTTTGACGGAGATGCATCTTTTTTCTCTTAGCCTAGTGTTCCTTTCCCGATGTGTTCAACAATATCAACAAGTTTCGTCCGAATCTCCTTAACAGTTGTTGGAATCGCCGCATTGCTGTACTCCTTGATTCACCAATCATGTCATGAAACCGTATGCGCTTTGAATACCGAACAATGTAACGCCTAGTCTCATCTCGATTGACAGTATTTTAAAAATTGAGTTTCACAATCTTCTTCCTCTTGGGATCGTGGTGTCTTTTCAGTTGGCTCTTCAATAGACCAGACCCTTTCGATGCTCTTGTCCAGCGGTTCTGTTATCGCCAAATGACAATTGACTTTCGAATTTTCACCATTCCATTCCGATTCGCCTGCGGCTACCCATCCAAACACCGTGCTGAAGAATACTGCAAGTGTTTTCGAGTTTACGTATTTGTAGCCGGCCACCATCAAGAAGGTGGAATTCGTAGAAAAACTGCGAGCTTAAGACTATGTCAATCGGTCCAGAATAGAAAAACTGAGGATCCGCCAGTTCCATATCCGAGGGTGGTTTCCAATCTGATGTCGGGAAAAATGTGGAAGGCTGGACGTCTGTGACCTGCCCCATAACTAAGAAATTTAATGGAATTGAGAAGTCCCGAGTACGAGAGCTGATAACTGTAGCTACTTCGTGAACGATTTGCCGTCGCGTGCACCCAATTCAGGTTATTTCCATCTTCTTATTACTGCGTGGCAGTTTCAACAACTGGCAGACACGCTCCGTCGTAAGGTTAGCCTGTGAACCCGAGTCTCATAGTGCTCTTGCGAGATGTGTCCTTCCCCATTTATCTTTAACCTTCAGCACAACCGTTAGCAAAAAGATGTACGAATTGACCACTCCCGTCGCCACGTTTGAAGAAATAGTTGCAGCAAGGTCACCAGAGTTCGACACGACCAAAGTAGTCTCGGATGTTGCAGAGGAACCAGAACCAGGTAATCCGGGATGGAATAGGGAGTGATGCTTCCTGGAACAGGTCTTGCACCGGTATTTAGAGGGGCAATCTCACGCCAAGTGGTTTTGCCCAAGGCAATTGCTGCAAAGCCGCTTGGAATTTGTGAATTGCAGTCGTTCATCCACTGGAAGTTTGCCAAATGCTGAGCAACGTGGGATGAAATGTTGTTCATTGCAGACGATGCAGTTGACACGACAATTTGGTTGCCGAATTGACCGAAAGCCTTCCTGGACGAGATTTGAACCCGCTCGATGTGGAAGGACCACTAGAAGTCAATGAACATTGATCTACAAAAACCGCATCCAAGACTCGCGTTTGTTTCTTGTCAACTAGTGCAGAGAAGGCTGGTTCATCTACACCTGAGGCATACTCCTCCCATTGTTTTTGAGTGACATCATCCAACTTCGCGACCATCAGGTGTGTTAACATTGATCCCCATCCATCCGTCTTCTCTCCAAGTTGATCCAGGATTTTAGTGTTTAGCTTGAAACAGTCAATCAGCTCGTGTAGACCAATCGCTGATGCCTTCCGTGCCTTGGGGTACTCGGACAAGACATTCAAATGTCTCTTCTTCAGTAGATAAACATTGGAGAACCTCGCAGTTGTAACCGTTAGTTCCAATTAAAATTATGCATTAGCTTCACAAAGTGCAAAAAAAGAAACCTTTGTTTAACATACCTTGATTTGGGTAAACCAGTGCTCCCACCTAGGTGTCAGTGAATTTCATGGTATTTATTTCAAATAATTACAAAGAATTAGGTCAATTTAAGCTATCTGACACCCAAGTAACACCAGAAACATCTTCTTTGACAAGAATATAAGAAGTTTGTTGTTAAAAATTCGTGAGGATGAAATACCAAACATGTCTGGTCTTGAAAAAGTTTTGAGGATGTTTTTCCACACATATTCGGTTCAAACGTGGTACCAGAACAGCGAATACATTTTTGTTCTATTTTTGTTCGATCAACTTAAATTTTACTTCTTGAAAACATCGGTGACTGTTACGAACTATCTTTACTCACTTTTGAGTATCCAAACTTTTGACAGATTTGAGTCAAATGTACCTTATTTTGGATTGTTTGGAAATAGCGTGCATGCTAGATGTTTGTAAATATGTTGATAGGTTGCTTCAAGATGAATTTTAAACATGTTTTAAACATCCTCATGCAATAGTGAAATCATTCAGAATAGATTGTGAATCCAATACAGTGACGGCTGAAAATATGTTTATTTGAAATACTAGAATAAAAAAAAGACTACACTCTCAGATTTTTTTTTACAGAAATCTGTAAAAGTTTACCGAATTCCCAACAGCTGAACGTTCGAACGGATCTCGGAGAAATTTCACAGCAGGCTTGCTGATATTCGTATCATTTTCCCCTTATTCACTCATCGTGTGCGAAGATCTTCGAAGCATCGATATACAACCAATCCTCTCTAATGAAGAGCATACCAACGTCAAAGCAAACTGCGATGAGTAGCCCGGCTGAGAAGAATATGAGTGGCAAAGCAAAACGTGAATCTTCATTCTTCGTGCTCTTCGGCTCCGACTCGTTCACATCGTGACTAGCAGAGTGGTGTGATTGACCAGAGTGTTCTTCGGTCTAGTCGCTCTTCTTCACATGCGTTGATCTTCATGAAGAATGAAGAATGAAGATGCAACGCGTTTATTCTTCGACGCGAACCAGGAAAGTTGTTCGTCACAATGAAGAACGGCAAAGTTTGAAACAGCAGCTTCGTGGTGTGATTTAGGAAGTGACGGAAGCTAGTGGTGCGATTAAATACCGCTGCCTGGCAGAAAAAAAAAGATAGAAGATGTGATTATGAGCCGAATACGTTTGTGGCCGCCAATTTTAAAATGCATTTCATTGCGTTATATCCCGATGTGGCTTGGCGGTTGGGTGTGGGAAAAGATAACTGTAGTTTTCGTAGTGATAGTGGGAATGGACAGCCAAGTAGTAGCAAAACTAATAAGGCTCTTATGTTGCTGAGAGCAAATGAATCCCTTTTGTCGAAGGTAGTTGATGTATTGGATGCAGTGTTAAATTAAGTCTGCTTGGTTTTGAATATTTTTTTTATCGTTTTTTTTTAATCAGTTCGTTTATTTATTAGGCTCAGGCGTGTGTAACACTTTGCGGAGCCAATATTCAATATTGTAGTTAACAATTTTTCTTTATCGATTTTAGTAAAGTGGGGTGCCAATTACTCGTGGCTATCTCGAGGTTAATGGGTCACATTATTGTTTGGAAGGGGCTAGGCAGGTAACTTATTTCATGTATTTGTTGCTGCTCATGGTTGCGACATCTACCAAATCCTCGGTCTCTGTAGTCCCTTACAGGAACTAAGCTGCAGATGGGTGGCCACAGCTTGCTGGGCAGGTACAAGTAGCACGGAAACAAAAGGATAATATAACTGGGACACAATGGCAGGGAATTTACGAGAGTGAAAGGGAGGGGGTGATGACATTACACTCTTAGATCAGACAAACAAAGAAATTCGTAAATCGCTTGCATGTAGGGAAGATCACGCATTCCCAAAACATCTCTTACTTCGCGGAAGGGTTGTCTACCTCGGGCCACAAGGGTATCCAATAGTCGTGCTCTGGAGGCATCATTATCCGGGCAATGCCAAACTGCGTGAGCGATGTCATCATAACCGGTTCCGCACCTACATACATTGCTATCGACGAGGTTAATTCTGTAGAGATGTGCGTCTAGCGAGTAGTGGTTGGACATAAGTCTTGACATCACACGAATGAAACCGCGACTTACATCCAGACCTTTGAACCACGATCTCGACGAAACATTAGGAATAATGGAATGTAACCACCGCCCAAGAGAATTACTTGTCCAATCGTTCTGCCAACTTTGAAGAGAACTCTGACGTACTAATGGGAAAAATTCTTCATGTGAAATTCTTCTTTCAAAAATCTCGCCTTCTTGTGCGCCCACCTTTGCTAGAGAGTCCGCCTTCTCATTGCCTGGAATTGAGCAATGTGAGGGGACCCATGCAAAGGTAATTCTAAATGATCTTTCGACCAACGCACACATCTGCGCCCTTATTTTTGAAAGAAAGTAAGATGAGTGCTTAACTGTTTTCATCGACTGGAGGGCCTCAATAGAACTGAGACTATCCGAGAAGATGAAATAATGGTCTATGGGCATGTCGGAAATTATCCCCAATGCGAAATTGATTGCTGCCAGCTCAGCAACATATACGGAACAAGGTTCCTGAAGTTTCCGGAAGGCAGATGAGTATTCATTGTAAACACCGAAACCAGTGGATCCATCAATGCGCGACCCATCAGTGAAAATTCTTCTATTGCAATTGACATGTTGGTACTTTTCGATGAAAATATGGGGAGTTAAAATAGGTCGAAGTTGATCTGGAACTCCTTGAATAGCCTGTTTCATGGAGAGATCATAATCAATGGAGGAACTGTGATAAGGAAAGCGTACACTAGGAGGGTTATAGCATGGAAGACTAATATCGGATGACATATAGTTAATATAGATTCGTAAGAATCTTGACTGGGTACTCAATTCGAGCATTTCTTCGAAGTTTTCAATCACAAGGTTGTTACTGATTCCACACTTGATCAGTATTCTAGATGAGAGCTCCCAGAAGCGGTACTGTAAGGGTTTTACTCCTGCCAGAACCTCCAGGCTCATATTATGCGTTGAATGCATACAGCCAAGGGCAATACGTAGACAACGGTATTGAATGCGTTCCAATTTGATGAGGTGGCTATTTCTTGCCGAGAGGAAACAAAAAGAGCCATATTTGAGAACTGAAAGAATAGTTGTTTTATAGAGTTTAATGAGGTCTTCCGGGTGAGCACCCCAACATGTCCCGAATATTGATCTTAGAAAATTGATCCTTTGTTGACATTTCTGTTTTAAATACGCAAAGTGATTACTCCAAGTGAATTTTGAATCAAACATGACTCCAAGGTATTTGAAGGTCAAAGATTGGGTAATGTCTCTTCCCAACAGCTTGAGACGCAGTTGGGCTGGGAACCGCTTTCTAGTAAACACTACCAATTCGGTTTTATGCGGTGAAAACTCGATCCCCAAATTTCTGGCCCAGATGGACAGATTATCTAGGGAATTTTGCAATGGTCTTTGCAAGATTTCCGCACGTGGACCTCTAAAGGAGATCACAGCATCGTCTGCAAGTTGTCTTAGCGTGCATCTATTTTCCAAGCAGTTATCAATATCTTTAACATAAAAATTATAAAGCAAGGGACTTAAACATGAGCCTTGGGGTAAGCCCATGTAGCTAATTCTGGAAGTTGTCAGTTGACCTAGATTAAAGCTCATTTGTTTTTCTGACAGTAAATTATACAAAAAGTTATTTAAAATTCCTGGTAATCCACTACTGTGCAGACTATCTGCCAGTATATCTATGGAAACTGAATCAAATGCGCCCTTAATATCCAGAAATACTGAAGCCCATTGCTCCTTGTGTGCAAAGGCCAGTTGTATATCAGATGAAAGCAACGCTAAACAATCGTTTGTTCCTTTGCTCTTTCGGAAACCAAATAGCGTATTTGATAGTAGGTTGTTTGATTCAACCCAACGGTCAAGTCTTGATAGGATCATTTTTTCTAACAATTTCCTTAAACATGATAGCATAGAGATCGGACGGTAAGAATTGTAATCAGACGCTGGTTTCCCAGGCTTTTGAATAGCTATTACTTTAACCTGCCTCCATGCGGGTGGAACTATATTTAATTCCATGAGAGTGTTATACAGGTTAAGTAATCGTCTTTTAGCGATATCAGGAAGATTTTTTAGAAGGTTGCATTTAATCATATCGCTTCCCGAAGCAGAGTTATTCGATGAAAGAAGTGCCATTGAAAATTCCAACATTGTGAATATTTCGGCCAGAGAAACGTTATTTCGGGTAGTATCCCGTAAATTCGGTTGTGTTGGGACAGAGTCTGGACAAACCTTTTTAGCGAAGTCGAATATCCATTGCATGGAGTATTCTTCACTCTCATTGGAGGATGAGCGGTTTCGCATGTAGCGAGCCTTTCTCCAAAGCGTTGTCATCGAGGTTTCTCTAGATAGTCCCTCTACAAACGAACGCCAGTAATTGCGTTTCTTTGCTTTGAGTAAGTTTTTAAGCTTTTTTTCAAGCATGAGGTACTTATCAAAAAGCTAACATGTTTCATGTCTACGATAATCTTTAAACGCATCGGATTTCTCAAGATACAACTTAGTACATTCATCAACCCATCCAGGGGTGGCGGGTCTTCTTTTGAAAGATGCACTTGGAACACGTCGTTTCTGAGCTTCTAATGCACTTTTGTACATCAGGTCGGAAAGGAAACGATACTCTTCTAATGGTGGAAGAGGATCGGTAGAATCAATACCAAGGGTTACCGCCGATGCAAAATGTTGCCAATCAATATGCCTCGTGAGGTCATAAGGAACATGGATTGACTGGTCTGTTTTGTGAAAACTATTTGTGATTGAGATAATAATTGGTAAGTGATCACTACCATGGGGATCATTGATTACCTTCCACAGACAATCTAATGATAGTGAATTAGAACACAAAGATATCTCAAGTCGACTCTCCCTGGCAGGAGGTTTTGCTATTCGTGTCGCATGGTCAAGTTAAAATCGTCGCATAAGTCATAGAAAATACCCGCTCTGTTGTCATCGTATTGTTCGCCCCAAGCAGAACCGTGGGAGTTCAGATCGCCCAGAATAAGGACTGGAGATGCAAGTAATGTAATTGAACTCCAAAGTTGACGGCGGTTTATTGATGCCCTCGGAGGGAGCTAGACGGAAGCTATGCAAAGATCTTTATTCTTTACATTTATTTGGCAAGCGACGATTTCAATGCCTGAGATTATTGGGAGTGAGATTGTATAGAAGGGGTAGCACTTTTTGATCCCCAGAAGTACGCCACCATATGAATCATCTCGGTCCAGGCGAATAATTTTTAAATTCAAAAAAAAAATAAAAATTTAATTCATCTTCCGATGAAAGCCATGTTTCACAGAGAGCAAATATATCACAATCAGAATTGTGACTCAAATACTTGAACGAGTCTTATTTAGGTATTAGACTGCGACAGTTCCATTGTAATACGGTGATCATATCTTGATCCTCACTCGACGAATTATTCATCGAAAGATATGAAATCACCAATAAGGGGCCATGATACAGTCAATTGCTTGAAGTAGTTTCCAACTATAGGAATAAGCAGGTCAATAATTCCTCGGAGCGGTGAAGCATCCGAAAGGCCAAGAGCGTTTAAAATGTTATCCACAATGTCCCTAAAATTAATCTTACTTCGCTTGGACGGGATATTCTTAGAACTGCGAGAAGACGTAGTTTTTGGTAACCTCTTACGGTTACTGTTATTAGGTAGCGGTGGGTTGGTATAGCTACAGCTAGGAACGGATGCATCAGCTATTACCGATTTATTCGGTTTTTTAAGTTGACCCCCTCTACCTCCAATTTTTTGCAAGCTTTTGAGAGAAGGTTTTATCTGTTTCCGGCGCACACCCGAAGAACTAGTAGGCTTTCTTTTACCGGGGGCGTGTACCTCCGGAAATCCACTCTCATTGGCTTCGTCAGAGTCCAGTTCATCGGAAGACAAAATCAAAAAAGGATTTTCATTTTGAGCGGCTGATACAGACGATGCAGACACTCCGTTTTGCGACTTTAACATTTCTGCATACGTCTGATTGGAGCGTTCTTGTATGGAACGTCTCACGTTACCAGTGCGCTTCTTGTACACGGGGCAGTTCTGCAAATCGTGGAGAGGCTCTTTGCCACAGTAAGCACACTTTGTTGCTTCCTGTTGGCAAGCATCCTCTAGATGCCTTTGGCCGCATTTGCCACAACGGGGCTTGTTGTCGCAAAAAGTAGCCGTATGACCCAACTGTTTGCACTTGGTACAATTAAATACCCTTGGTACAAAAAGGCGCACTGGGAAAAAAAAACTTTTATCAATTTCAACAATTTTTGGAAGAATTGATCCGGCGAAGGTCACTTGTAGCGAGTCCGATGATGAATACGTCTTTTTTCCATCTACCATTGATCCTGCATGCAATTGTTTGCATTCCAGGATCTCAATGGTAGACGAAGCGGAATTTGGAAGTCGCCCCTTACCTTCCATAACGTCTTCACACGTCAGGCTCGCTGCAGAAACCACACCATCTATCTCCACATCTCGAGATGGGATGTAGACGTAGTACTCGAAATTATAACCTTATTCACTAGCAATTTCATTTGCAATTTTATATGTAGGTGCAGTAACACGCAGTTTGTTTCGGTTGATCTGATGAAATTCGGTCCCCGGATAACGACGCGTCAAATTTCTTTTTATGCCCAAAAAGTCTAGGGCTTTCACTTTCTGCCGAAAGTAGACAACCCAAGGAGAGGCACAAGACGGCTGATAACAGCGCGCCCTAAAAACATTTTTAGGAGGCATGTCGCCCCCCGTAGAATCATCCATGAAAAAAAAAACAAATTAGGGGACAAAAAATTAAATAAAACAAAATAAAAATCAGATGATTTTTTCGGACCACCCTATGCAGAACGATTTACTATATGGGAGAGAGATACACAACACACTAGCAGATGAGGAAACAAAAAACAAATGTGCTACTTGCCGTTTGCCGGTATGGCACCTTCTGCTGTTGTTCGCAAACGAAGCACCGCTTGCTGACCGGCAGTGGATGGAGCGATGACCTTCCTTGCTGCGATGGTGCTTATGGGGTTACACTTTTTCCCCTCGGGTGCTTAACGATGGTACAGGCTGGACAGATCATATCGGTGGTTTAAACAGTGCACTACTTTTAATTACCGCGTGATTGATAGCGGGTTGAAAAAACAATGCAAAAGAGGTAATGCGGAGTGCGAAAAATACTGAACCAAAGCTCTTCAGCGTTCGATGCGGAATGAAGTCTTCATTTATGTGAATTCTCATGTTCTATTTAATGTTCTATAGTTTGAATTAGTTATGACTAGGGTTCTGATGCATGGTCAGTATCGGAGTCATTGGTTGTTTTGTTTGCAATGAATCCGGTTTGACTAATAAAGGGGCGCGCCTTTGAAGAGTTCTGTCACTCACAAAAGGTGTAAATAGCGGAAACTTTCAATAAAAGTCGGTTCATAGCCAACAAAACAAACAAAGACAACCGTAAAAAACACCGAATACTTCATCATTTCTCAATAGTGATGAAGTAACTCGCCATGCACTAAACAAATGATACGAGATATACTACAATAGATCAAATTACTAGTCGCAGTGGTTTACACGGTAAGCTTCCTTTACCCATTAATGGGTACGATTTATTATTATTGTTATTCCTCCTGTGGAAATTTTTACCCATTTTACCGTAAAACGGCATCTACCCATTTAAATGGGTAGACATCGCTTTACGGTAAAATGGGTAAAAATGTCCACAGGAGGAATAACAATAATAATAAATCGTACCCATTAATGGGTAAAGGAAGCTTACCGTGTATGTCCCGAACAGAGGAATAAAAAATCACCCAAGTCGCATTAATAAAGACCATTAATAGCAATTTTTTTCGGTTGGTTAAGAAATTATTGTCAAAATTCATTAAAAAAAGATCCGGGTTATGCATGAAGCATGGTGAGAAAATTGACTAAGAACAAAGAGAGTGTTCCAGTATTGAAATACTGAAATATCACTTCGCCTTTTAAGCGGCTGAAATTCGAATAAAGGGTGTATTCGATACAAATGGCACACACATATATACTCATCAAAATTAAACTGATTATCGGATTTTCTTGAAATTTTCAGGGAATGAAGAACTACTAATGAGTTTTGATTTACAACATTTGTTTTATTCAATTTCGTCTCCCATCCCGAATGCCCGCACCTTCCTTTTCACTCCACCCATCAAATTTTGTACAACCGATTTTCCCAGTGTTTTTGTTGTTTTTACGCAAATTTTCTTCAATTCTAGCTCTGTTTTTATAGTTTTGGGATGTTTGCGAAGTTCCGTTTTCATAATTGCCCAGAATTTTTCAATTGGACGAAGTTCCGGTGAATTTGGTGGGTTCATATCCTTTGGCACAAAATTGACTCCGTTGGCTCGGTACCACTCCAATACGTTTCGAGCGTAGTGGCAGGATGCTAGATCAGGCCAAAACAAAGTTGATCCTTTGTGCTTCTTAATGAATGGCAAGAGACGCTTCTTAAGGCACTCTTCCGTGTAAATCGCACCGTTTATTGTTCCGGAAGTGATGAAGGGAGCACTTATTTCACCACATCCGCAAATCGCCTGCCAGATTAGAAACTTCTTTGCAAATTTCGATAGTTTCTTCTTTCGAACATCCTCCGGAACATCGAACTTCGACTTGGCAACGAAATATTCTTGCCCAGGAAGTTGACGGGAGTCGGCCTTGACGTATGTTTCGTCATCCATCACGATGCAACCAGATTTGGTGAGCAGCTTCGTGTAAAGTTTCCGGGCGCGGGTTTTCGCAGTGATGTTTTGTTTTTCATTCCGGTTTGGGGCTTTTTGCACTTTGTAAACATGTAACCCAGCACGCTTCAGGGTTTTCTGCACAAAACCGACTGACACCTTAGACTTTTTAGCGACATCTCGAATTGACATGTTTGGACGGTTCTTGAATTGTTGTACGACTTTCCTGGCCATTTTACTGTCCATTGGACCACTTTTACGACCACTCCCTTCCTTCCTTTGGACACTCAGACGCTCCTTGAAGGTTCTTATTGCACGAGACACAGTTGAATTTGCAATTCCAAGCCTTTTAGCAATCCACCGGTGGGACGCCCCTGGATTTTGATTGTGAGTGCACAAAATTTTCTCACGGACAATTTCTTGTTTCGACGACATGACTGGAACTACTGAAGGTATAACTATGAAACTTGGCAGATGAAATAATACACTATGGATAAGATCTACTCAAATTTCTAGGTTATTTACTCATACGATTCAAAAGTTACAGAAGATTTTCTGTGTGCCATTTTTATCGAATACACCCTTTACTAGAAAAATTTAAACTAAAACCTATGCACATTCAAATTCGGACACTAAGCTCTTGATCTTGATGTACGGTAAGTTTGTTGTTAGTGTGATTTGGGTAAATATTTAAAACTCCCACGCATATACGTTCCATTGATCTTAGTAAGCATGTTTTTGAAATTTGTTTTGAATTGAAATACTGAAATATCACTTCGCCTTTTGAGCGACTGGAATTGGAATACTAGGAAAATTTAAACTAAAACCTATTCACATTCAAATTTGGACACTAAGATAGTGTCAGCTTAACAAATCTCGATCTTGATGTACGGTAAGTTTGTTGTTTGTGTGGTTTGGGTAAATATTTAAAACTCCCACGAATACCCGTTCCATTGATCTTAGTAAGCATGTTTTTGAAATTTGTTTTTTAATTTCTACGCTAACTGCTACATTTAGTTGCGAAAGATGTGTTAAAGTTTTTTCGTTTTCATTTTACTGCGTTTGGAAATAAATGCGCAAGTCAGTCCAAAGCCGATGATGAAGGAAGTGTCGAACTAGTCTATTCAGACCACATGAACTCCATGGGAAGGAACAAGGATAGGTTATCATGGGTGGTTAGCCGTTTTGGACCGGTAAAAAATACTTCAAAAAGACGACCCTAAGATCGGTTAATCACAACTCCAAACTACAATGCCAAGTATGGCACATCCCGAAAAGAGAGTAAGATCGTGAATTCTCAAATCACACTTTATGTAAGGTCATTATTTTAATCTTTCCGCAACTATACAAGAAACTACTTAAACAGAAATGATTCAAAAGTGATGTTTCAATCTTGGGAGTGACCCCGGCGTAGTAGAAACGAATTTCCGTTATTATACATAAATCAGAAGCTAGCTTTGTTCTCTGTCTGTATGCTAGATTGTATTTGAATTTTTACGTTAATTTGTAAATAACGATTTGAAATTCTACTCTCAAAATTACAAACATGTACATTCTGCATGTTCACCGTAATCGAGAATTGTTCCGAAATTGACAAGGTTATGTGACAAAAAGATTAAATGAATTTCATTGTCAACCGATAAGATTCAATGGCGAATTCGGAATGGTTTTTTGTTTTTAATAAAAAAAGAATAAATTAAATCATTTGCGTTTGTGCAATGTAGCTACACCAGAACTATACCGTCACACACCGGAGATAAATCGAGGGATGATATATTGGCCACCTTAGTTTTTAAACAATGACGTTGAGCAATCAATCATTATAGCTACACCTCTTATTGTTGCATCGCAAAATCAAAAAACTACATAAACCACATACCTTACTCACCTCCTTGTTGACTGTACCTCCTCATTCATTCAGTGCACTCTTACAATTTCAATTAATACCTTAAGATCACACGCTGTTAACAGCACTTACGAACCTCTATAAGAGCAACGCTAATACATTTACTCAATCGACCACTAGAATTTTCATCGAAAATGCGACAGGAACCACTATAGCTTTTTATTAATATAGCCACTCATATGAACCATGCTAATGACCACTCACTAATAACTCAGTTCAAGACACTCACGGCGCTTTGCACGAACCAAACGAATACCGTTAAGCGACGCCGGCACGGAACGCTTACAATGCCATTTTTCTCGCCATATTTTTTTTCCGGAAATGCAGCATTAAATTAATCATTTAAACACAATTCCCGACACACATTTAATCATAATATATTAGCTTGGAATGGAACCAGAGTAATAATTATCAGCAAAATCTTCCTACTAATAAATCCTTTACAATTTCATCAGCGGCGCCTTTCAAACCCCATTATCACCCAAGTCGCATTAATAAAGACCATTAATAGCAATTTTTTTTCGTTTGGTTCAGAAATTATTGTCAAAATTCATTAAAAAAACGATCAGGGTTATGCATGAAGCATGGTCAGAAAATTGACTAAGAACAAAGAGAGTGTTCCAGTATTGACAGTGATGTCCATATCCTCAGTGTGGTAAAGAGAGATTAAAAAATTTCCTACACTCAAAAAACAATGCACCTTATATTTAAGTGCAATCACCTATAGATGTGGGCAAAGTGCAAAGTTATTGCTCTATATTGGTGCGGCACTTATTTTTTATAAAATGTGGTCAATTAACCATATGTGCAATAAATGTATAGTCTTTAAGTGCAAGAGCTGAATAGATATTAATTATAGTGTACACTTGTCTAACTTGTCCTAGCAAAAATCAAATGAGTATTTTAATACGTTTTATGTGAACAGGTGCATGGATTTTATTTTTGCATAAAAAGTTTAGCATTGGATTTTTTGTACTTTTCATGTAATAAATAAAACGAAATGTGTGAATAAAAGAGGTTTTATTTGTACCATCATAAGAACTTCATCACTTTTTGAAGCTATCGATCGCGTTCAGCAGCTCTTCCGCGGGAATGTCAAAAATGCTCGGCAGATCTGAAATATTCACAATAAACACCGTTAACATGGCAAAGAAGAACACCTAAAGTAATTTATTACCTTCAAAACATTCAGTGACTTCCGCTGGCAAACCAAGTACCTAGACCACCACACGGTAAACTTCACTTTGCTTCTCCATTTTGCAGTTTTTTTTTTTCTTCTAGAACGATAAAACAGCTAATTGTTTTTCGCGCACGGTTTTTTATTTCGTTTTAAGTGCGAAGATGGATAGAATAGGGCAAAGCGAAAACACACTTGAATGAAATTTCTCGCTCCATTGAAAATTATGTGCGGACCATATCAGTCTCATTGGGAATGAACCTGTGTATTAAGTGACGGGTGTTAAAAATTATGTGCAGCAAATGAAAATCATACTGGCTCACATGATTTCAATTTGAAACAAAAGTTGACCGATTTAAGTGCTAATTTTAATAATAAAAATTATTGATTTATTTTCAGTGTACCTCTTCGAGAGCTCTTCTCTCTTGGGTATATTCACCACCGTGTTTGCTTGCGGGTAGCGCATGTGAGTGTAAAAAATGGTTTTTATTCACACAACACTCGATCGCTCTAGAGTGAGAAGAAAAGCTCTCAAATTCACAGAAGTGAATGCAGATAAATTCCCTGACGCGTGCACCCCAGTGAGCTCACTGGCGTGGGCTCTTCTGCTGACATACGGCAGTGATTGCAAATTCGCTTTGGCGCTACATAACAAAGGAAGAAAGAAGAATGTTTATTCCCGCTTCCTTTTCCGGACATTTTTTTTACAAATCCGACGAAGTTTTCACTATCAACCGCACCAGCGCATCACAGAGAGAGCACTGGGACGTTCTCACCCAAGTGTACGCGGCAGCGATCGCAGGCGAGAGCACGTGGGTTAAGACAGATAAGAGCACGTGAGAGCGGTCGTTTTAAAGAGAGAGTGATTCACTCACTCCAAGCCATCCCCTCACTGGCGCACACTTTCACTCTGTCTATTTACCACCGAATAAAAGAGCACTTTGCATTATCTGCTGTGAATTATGGTTCTATCCTCTGTGAAGGTTCAAATCTCACGCGCTGGCGTAACATTAGTGCGAAATGCCATCTCTGAGTATTGAAATACTGAAATATCACTTTGCCTTTTAAGTGACTGGAATTGGAATACTAGGAAAATTTAAACTAAAACCTATTCACATTCAAATTCGGACACTAAGAACTAGTCTATTCAGACCACATGAACTCCATGGGAAGGAACAAGGATAGGTTATCGTGGGTGGTTAGCCGTTTTGGACCGGTAAAAAAATACTTCAAAAAGACGACCCTAAGATCGGTTAATCACAACTCCAAACTACAATGCCAAGTATGGCACATCCCGAAAAGAGAGTAAGATCGTGAATTCTCAAATCACACTTTATGTAAGGTCATTATTTTAATCTTTCCGCAATTATACAAGAAACTACTTAAACAGAAATGATTCAAAAGTGATGTTTGAATCTTGGGGGTGACCCCGGCGTAGTAGAAACGAATTTCTATCAGTATTATATATAAATCAGAATCTAGTTTTGTTCTCTGTCTGTATGCTAAATTGTATTTGAATTTATACGTTAATTTGTAAATAACGATTTGAAATTCTACTTTCAATATTACAAACATGTACATTCTGCATGTTCGCCGTAATCGAGAATTGTTCCGAAATTGACAAGGAACAGCACTTACGAACCTCTATAAGAGCAACGCTAATACATTTACTAAATAAAGGAATCCAACTTGAAAAAAGAAGAAGACACCGAGTGGTGATAAATCTTACAGCTCTCATGTTCAAGTATAGGACGAAAATTTTAAAATGCTTCTAAAAAATTCAAATGAAATTTTAATTAAG
Organism: Aedes koreicus; assembly: GCA_024533555.2. Taxonomy (NCBI): domain Eukaryota; kingdom Metazoa; phylum Arthropoda; class Insecta; order Diptera; family Culicidae; genus Aedes; species Aedes koreicus. The sequence goes on along the minus strand of JAHHFK020003152.1, from coordinate 89,559 downwards.
AGCGGTTTGTTGTATGATGTAAGAAAAATTCAAAACTGTACAATAGAGGCATTATTTTAATTTTATTTTTATTTGGCTGAAAATGTCTTTATTGAGTTGTTTTGGATTTTTCTTACATCATACAAAAAACCGCTTTTAATTAGAATTACATTTGCATTTTCTAGAAGCATTTTAAAAGTTTCGTCCTATACATTAACATGGGAGCTGTCAGATTTATCACCACTCGGTGTGTTCTTCTTTTTTCAACCTGGATTCGTCCATCGACCACTAGAATTTTCTTCGAAAATGCGACAGGAACCACTATAGCTTTTTTTTTTTAATATAGCCACTCATATGAACCATGCTAATGACCACTCACTAAGAACTCAGTTCAAGACACTCACGGCGCTTTGCACGAACCAAACGAATACCGTTAAGCGACGCCGGCACGGAACGCTTACAATGCCGTTTTTCTCGCCATATTTTGTTTTTCCGGAAATGCAACATTAAATGTGGCGTGGCGAACCAGCCCAGGAGGCTGAAAGCCTGTTAAATGACCATATCACCCCATATGCGCCCACTGGTGAATATCTATCTGACCCTCTCTTCCCCAACCTGATGTTTCTCTTCTATGGTGAGTTTCACGTTAGCTTGTTAGCTCTTCACTTCTAAGGAGAAATCCCATAAGCAGATGTCAGGGCTAGCGTGACACATGGCGGTAGTTTTCTTTCTCCGTCACTCCACCGGAAAGTCTCGTAACAAATAGCGAATTGCTTCTTGATTCAGTTTCAACCTAGATCGGGTATCAAAATTGAGTCGGCTTGTTGTGTGTTGAAAGTCAGTGTATATGGTTTTAATTGTAACTCATATCGGATTGAGGTTCGCATTGGCAATAAGTTCGGGTATCGCAGGTTGGAACTAGCTCCAACCTAGGCTCAAAAACGAATTCGATAAAAGTCTCATTCAATGCATAAAAAAGAATCCCGTGCATAAAAAAGAATCCCGTACATGTATCACCTGCCCAGTCGGCATCGAAGTAAACTTTCAGCGTTTGTTGATCCAATCTGCACCACAAAGTTATGTGTATGGACAATGTATCGAAGTACCGTTATATAGCCCCATTGATGATGTGAGTCAGCCAGCCAGTTCAGTTGATTAACGAACTTCGCGAAGCGTTATTTTTTAATCTTTCGTTCTTGGATCGCGATTAGAGCTCGGTGGGTTTTCGGTGTTATTTTTCCGGATCTGTTCGCTTCAACGATTAACTGTAATGCACCTCTGGACGTACGGAAAGCCGTACTCCACTACAGTAACGACAGCAGTAGCAAATTAGCCAATTTCCGTTTCCACCGCAAAGCCACCCCTAGGCCAGGGCAGCGAAGAACGGCATTGATGCGGCGTCTCGGTGCTTCATATGATGTACCATGTCATGTCAACCATAGACGAACGCGTTGCTTATCTGGAAAATCCCTACTTCAAAGGTCATCTTCACGGTAATTTAAATCCGTTCTACGTCACCATCGCGATCTGCACCGTGCTCGGCGTGTTCATCTTTGCGCTTAACATCATTTGCGGCTGCTGTTCCAAGTACAAACACTACCGACAGGACCGTTATACCGGCAACCATTGGCTTATTTCGATTTGGTCGCCAACTCGTCACAAGCAGCCTCCAATGGATCTGACCGAACTGAAGGACGTCCGATCGTTCCAACCTGTCAATCCCGACATCGAACGCCCGGTAGAATACACCGTTTCGCACCATTGTCCCAGCATCAGCCTCGGCAACAGTACGGACGGGGAGCCGGTTACCGAGAAGAATACGTCGAACTGCACGCTAAGCGCGAAAGTGACATCGAAAGCCCGATAACAACAGTACAAACTTTGATCAAAGAACAACTGCTTACTAAACCATGGCATTCATTGTCGTCTATACTGCCGTGGCGTTTCTGGCCATGTTTGTCATCATCGTCATCAGGTTGATTCTCAGGTGCGGGGAAAGGCTGGTTCTCCACCACCGCACTCTACGGTCAGAAAGTCAGCTGCGCCTGATGGATTAATCCGTGTCCACACTTCCTTCAGCAGAACAACCAATAATCCCTTTCACATCCTTTCCACCGCATATAAGCAATGATGAGAATCTCTGACGGACAGCGGAGGAATGCCAAATGTCTTACAGTGTAACGCCTTTTAGTTAGTAGCAGATTCGTTTTTCCTATTTTGATTTACCCATCTCTTGACCCGGTCTTTAGTATATGTATGAGTTGTCATGACAAGATATTCTTCAATGGTGGATCCGGAAATGCTCACAATCGAAGGGACTCAATCAGATTCTCTTTTAAAACCGATGTCTGTTTCATTTTTCGTCACGTGACGGTAGTAAAAACGATGAACCCTTTTTTATTTTGCGAAAGTTGTAACCAATCTTCTTATCCTACAACAAAAAAGCGAGCGAAGAAAATAACGTTTTCATTTCCGGTTGGCCGAAACCGGAAAAAATCTCGAAGAAAGATCTTTAACGAAACTGATTCCATCCGACGTTTGACTTACTGTTAATGTTTTTAGATAATCTTTTCTCTCTTATTATAGAGTAGTTGATAAAAAAGCGCAATTTTTAACTAATATGAGGAAACGACATTCCAAAACTGTTTAAATTCGTACAAATTGCAAGCATTCATGCCATCGTCGACAGCCTCACTTTTCAAATTTAACTCATTCCAATTTAGTGACAAACCGCCAAACGGCTTCCACTGATAATAATAATAATAATGAAAAAAAAGTCATTACCGTTTTTGCTTCAATCCAATCCATAGTCGTAGGCTGATGGAACGTCCCAGACACTAATGGAGATATTCAACGCGATATACAGCAAACCTGCTACCAGGCTTTGGCAAAGTTCGCTTCTTGGTAGCAACCGAATTCTCCATTTGCGGCTTTCATCGGAATTTCCGACACTTTGGCTTCCGTGAGGCCAAAATGGCCGGCGAGTTTGGTGATGTACGGAGCAGCTGGAGGTTGCCTAGTATCGTCAACTTGAGTCATCGTTGCAAGCGGTCCACAATTTCCAGGAACTCAGATTCGCTGCTGCACGCAACCACCTAAGAACTACTACCAGTGGTTCACCCAACCTTAGTCCAGCACACGACAGCTTTGCGAACAGCTCTTCCAGCTCGAAAAGATGATTCTGCATATCGTCCCCGTCGTTGAACGATTTGTGACAAATCCGTTTCAACAGCGCAACCTTGGAACAAAGGGATGTGTTTTCATGGTGCTTCTTGAGGTTGTGTCAGGCGTAGGCGTTTGCGTTTTTCGTTTCCCGAATCAGCATATGCTGTTGATCCTCTACAAGCAGCACAATCGTCACTTTTACCTTCCGGTCTCTGGATTTCCAAGCTTCCGTCACCGGATCCGGAACTGCCTCCTCGATGTACCGTTACAAGTGTCCCTGGTCTGCAATATTTCCGCCTTGAACTTTCAAACCGAGTAATTGGAGTTATCTATTTTTTTGTCTTGCGATAGCGGAAAGTTTTTTTTTCATAGAACAAACTTGAAATGTTGCTACGCAACGATTTTTCTGGGTTTTCAACCTATTGGCTTATTCGGAAGGGCAAGAAACTTCAACTGACCGATTAAAGACTAATTTTATTTCATTGCATTGACAGTAACATACATATGTAATTATTACATTTTGCTTCGATTCGGAACCTCTAACAATTTTAAACATCGACAAAGATTTTTCATTAGGGCCTAACTGACAAACGTAAACGATGGCTTCTTCCGTAAATTTCTCGTGGCACTAAGGTTATCCATGTAAGCCTCGAATAATACTGGAGAGACGAACTCCTCTTCGAAATTACCATGGTGGATTGATTACGCAAGTTTTCATTGACGAGATATTCGCGGAAAAAGCCATTGTTTACGTTTGTCAGTTAGGCCCTAATGTAAAATCTTTGTCGACAGCTTAATTGTAATTGTAATTTCTCAGTCCCCGCCCTGGCAGACCACTGTCCGCCCATCAGCGTTTGGGCTAGGCGAGAATCTACCAAGCCTGCCCATCGATATGCCCTAGACCATATAGCACACTGGGATCTTCCACAAGCAGGCGCCGGTTATTGACTAACCAGTCCCAACAAGTGTTAGATTCATTACATAGAGGATAGTAGGAGGCAGAAAGTGAAGCAAGAGAAAGAGAGAGGCGTTTGTTTGATGAAACGAAAACAAAATACTGATTTAGTGATTAGTACATTATTGTAATTGATAAGTTCAAGTATGAATAGTTCTCATCTGTTTCTTCTCCTATTGGTTGATGTTGCACTGTTACTGCAAGTTCTTGCCATCGAACTTGCTCTTTGATTTCATCCACTACCTACCGCTCGTGTATTGTGCGGGACGCATTTTATAACATGTAGAGATAACAAACATAACAAAGATATTCATTAGTGATAATATATATATATATATATATATATATATATATATATATATATATATATATATATATATATATATATATATATATATATATATATATATATAAATATTAATATATATATATATATATATATATATATATATATATATATATATATATATATATATATATATATATATATATATATATATATATATATATATATATTTATATATATATATATATATATATATATATATATATATATATATATATATATATATATATATATATATATATATATATATATATATATATATATATATATATATATATATATATATATATATATATATATATATATATATATATATAAACTAGACATCACAAACACTAACATTAAGACCGGAACAGCACCGGCATTCAATGATTTTGCTAATTTCGACATGTTCACTACTATTAGCAATAGTTTCAAGAGCAATGCGGGTAGCGAGATATGAAAGGTGGATTCGACGATGGTCCTTCGAAGGGCAACATGCTTTCCAAGTATGCGAGGTAAACTCGCGAGACGACTTCGGTGCCGCTGGGCCACATATTTTGGAACAAGTTAATTACTATTCCATTTCGTGAATGGCTCCAGCAGCGTTCGTGCTGTTGGTGTAACCCGATCTAAGTTGGCGCTCATGCTTCAATATAGATTAACTTGTTTTCCTAATAATAAAACCACCATCACACTTTGTGAGTGGCCCCAATGTCATCTTTGCTGTTGGTATGAATCGATTCAGGTCGGAAATCGGTACTAATATTAAAATATTCCACTAGGCAGCTTATCGGCTAATCCATCCTTTAAACTTCACGTGATAAGAAAGCGTATTATATATATATATATATATATATATATATATATATATATATATATATATATATATATATATATATATATATATATATATATATATATATATATATATATATATATATATATATATATATATATATATATATATATATATATATATATATATATATATATATATATATATATATATATATATATATATATATATATATATATATATATATATATATATATATATATATATATATATATATATATATATATATATATATATATATATATATATATATATATATATATATATATATATATATATATATATATATATATATATATATATATATATATATATATATATATATATATATATATATATATATATATATATATATATATATATATATATATATATATATATATATATATATATATATATATATATATATATATATATATATATATATATATATATATATATATATATATATATATATATATATATATATATATATATATATATATATATATATATATATATATATATATATATATATATATATATATATATATATATATATATATATATATATATATATATATATATATATATATATATATATATATATATATATATATATATATATATATATATATATATATATATATATATATATATATATATATATATATATATATATATATATATATATATATATATATATATATATATATATATATATATATATATATATATATATATATATATATATATATATATATATATATATATATATATATATATATATATATATATATATATATATATATATATATATATATATATATATATATATATATATATATATATATATATATATATATATATATATATATATATATATATATATATATATATATATATATATATATATATATATATATATATATATATATATATATATATATATATATATATATATATATATATATATATATATATATATATATATATATATATATATATATATATATATATATATATATATATATATATATATATATATATATATATATATATATATATATATATATATATATATATATATATATATATATATATATATATATATATATATATATATATATATATATATATATATATATATATATATATATATATATATATATATATATATATATATATATATATATATATATATATATATATATATATATATATATATATATATATATATATATATATATATATATATATATATATATATATATATATATATATATATATATATATATATATATATATATATATATATATATATATATATATATATATATATATATATATATATATATATATATATATATATATATATATATATATATATATATATATATATATATATATATATATATATATATATATATATATATATATATATATATATATATATATATATATATATATATATATATATATATATATATATATATATATATATATATATATATATATATATATATATATATATATATATATATATATATATATATATATATATATATATATATATATATATATATATATATATATATATATATATATATATATATATATATATATATATATATATATATATATATATATATATATATATATATATATATATATATATATATATATATATATATATATATATATATATATATATATATATATATATATATATATATATATATATATATATATATATATATATATAACATCACTTATCAATATATATATATATATATATATATATATATATATATATATATATATATATATATATACATCACTTATCAATGCTTTCGGTGAGCAAACAAAATATGCCAACTTCATATGGAAAATAAAATCATTTCAGGAACATTTTTATGTTATTGCATATAACGGTCTGTAAAAGGCAAGGCTGTAAACAGTAAGGCTGCTTCCCGGTGAGATCTGGTGGTTCGCCGGGTGGGGTGGGCCGGTGGTGGGGATCATAGTTGGTTGTGATCTGTAGTGTTCATTTGCCATTATCGCCGGGCCGCCAAGTCTTGGAGCAGGTGGACCGCTATCGCATTGTGTGATTGGCTGCAAAAGCTTCCTTACTGTTGATATGTATCGATCCAAATTCGCTGTCAAGCGTTAATATAAATCACACTTTGTGAGTGGTTTATATTATACTATACAGCTAAGACAATAACTCTTAGTATCTTTTCAGAGAAATGGCTAAAATCTTCAAAAATCCGGGGGACTACAAGGATTCCACTTATATCTTTGTTCTTAATTTTGTTTCTTTTCAGGCAACAAATAATTTATTTCTACCAAATTTTGAAGACAATATCTAATATGCTGTTTTGTTTTGTTTTTCGTTATGCTTGTCTCTTTTCAGTCACAACTCCTTCTCTCTAAATTTTCCCTATCAATCTCCTCCTATCCCTATCCAATGCACGGAAGCTAATGGGACAACGGGGCCCGTTAGTGAAAGTGGCGGCATGCTATACGGATTAGTATGCACGAACGCTCAGGCTATGTAGGTTCTCACTCAGCTTAGGTGCAGATCGGTGGGTAGTTGCCTGCCAGGGTGGGAGCTGATCAATAAAAATAACAATAACAATATTGCGTTATCGGCGTTATACTTAAAGGGTCACCCACAATTGATACGTTGCGGATGCGTTGACGTAAATTTGACAGAAAACCTATGGGAAAACTGTCAAATTAACGGAAACGCATCCGCAACGTATCAATTGTGGGCCAGCCATAAGTCGAGGCGCCCACTGATGTGGCGGAGGTGTGGTATCACATAATATGTCAAAACATCGAGTCAAAGTCTTGTGGCGTGAGGCGAACGTCGAAAAGGTGTTCGCCACACCTACGCCACATCAATGGGCGCCTGGCCTAAAGAGCTTGGATGACTTGTGCAAAATAGCGAATTCGTTTTTGATCCATTTCCAAACTGGATCGGGTATCAAAATTGGGTCGGCTTGTTGTGTGTTAAACGTTAGTATGTATGGTTTTATATGTAACTCGTATCGGATTGAGGTTTGCACTGACAATAAGTTCGGGTGGATCCAATCTAGTTTTAAAAACGAATTCGATTTAATTTTCTTTTGTCTCCTGAAAGCGCGTGCAAATTGTAAATTTATCGGTATTAGTTTACTGCCCAGCTTGGACATCGTTTATTTAGCGATATTTTTTATGGTCAATTGATGAATAAAACGCAGTTACGTAGTCTCACAAGGCAAGTGCAGTTTATTAGAATAGAGTGAAGGCGAAAACAGTCGGACCGGGTGTGAAAACGTTAGTCGTGTATGTGTTTTACACTGTGAAGAAAAGGAGCGTGTGATTGTGGTGACCGCATCTAGGAGCCAAACAACAAAACATGGCAAGGAAAGGGGGCCTCACTTAGTAGCAAAGACCGGGAAAGGAGAATTTCACCCCGCTTATCGATCTACAGGTAGGTTGAGAGACAAATCGAATCATTTTTAGAATACCCCTCTTTTTTAAAGACTATCGGCATCCCTTTGAAACAACCGGCACAAAACATCCGTTTTTCCAAACGATTTTCATCCCTGTTCTGGTTTGGCATTCGGAAATTTTCCTCCAACTATTATTCGTCTTGCGCACGATCATTTTCAGTCTTTGGATGAACTTTGCAACATCTTGCAAAAACTTTGCCAGGCTCTTATCTTCGTTTGTTGGAATTTGCCATTTCACCGACACCCCAGCCCTCAACGTAATGCTTGAACGTAATGGATTCTTTTTCGGGGGTCCCATAATGGTTTCAATCAATCCTCTGATTTTAAATAATTTCCACACACTTATTGGACCCCCATCCAAAGATATAATCCTATTCCATCCTTGATTTATTTGTCCATCGAACGCCTTCTCCAGAAAATAACACCATAATTGACTTTGCCTTTTTTGTTTAATTTATTTCTCGAATTACCACAGCAGAATTGAACAAGAAACTGGAGGGGATTGCTTAAGTGTTTGCAATTACCATAATCTTTCCCTGAACAGAAAACTATATTAAGACTATATTCTGTGTATTAACACATATTTCTTGTTTCCATATTCCAACCGCAACTATGCAGGCCCTGATGAAGGTGATTGCCGAATTGAAGTCCCGAGGAAATATGCGAAAAGCGGAACCATCCGGAACGCCGCCTCTTGAGGAGTATGCAGCTGTATTCGTTCGGTGGCTGCAGCCGGAAAAGGACGATGTTGATCAATTAATCGAAGATACCCCAGGGGATCCGCCTTGTATCCTTTGTTCAATTATGGCTTTTGCTGAAGAATAGTACTACGTTATAATTTTAAGAACCGCTTTCGACTGCGGATTTGTTTTCAATGAGGCCTTCGATTTGCTCATTAAGTCATATAAGGTGTAGAATTTCAATGTGCCAGGGAAAGCCAATAAAAAATGGAAGAATTGTTTAACCTTATTTATGATATCAACACAAGCAGCCGATTGAACTTTGTAAATAAACTGTTTAAAAGGACACAGTCAGCGATGCACTTATAATAAGATGTTTATAATTGGCTTCGCTTATATGAATTACTTTTCTTAATACGGATTTTTATTAAGAGGCTTTATATAATCAGTCGAATGTACGTCAGCGATACGCGAACAACAAGATGTTTAAAACGAATTTTGCTTGTATTAATTACTGTTTCTTTTATTATTGAGGATTATGTTTTAAGAAGCAATGTTTAATTAGTCGAATGTACGATTAAAGCGTCAATTTTTACTAGTATACAATATCAAAACGACCAGCACCCGGAAGATGGTCAACCGTTTAGTTTCATCGTTCAGAGAATCAATCAATGCCGATGAAAGCGATTCTGAAGATTAATTTTATCTCTTATTCTAACTTCTAAATACATTCCGCATCGAACGCTGAAGAGCTTCGGTTCAGTTTTTTTTTCACACTCCGCACTACCTCTTTTGTTTTTGTTTTCAACCCGCTATCAACCACGCGGTGAAAATTAGTGCAGTGTTTGAACCGCCGATTTCCAGCCGAGCGTTCCTTTAGGGAAGCAGTCATTCCCGGCCGAGTCCGACGGATGATCTTTCCAGCCAGTACCCTCGACAAATACGCGAGGGAAACAGTGTAACCCCATAAGCTTCATCGCAGCAGGGAAAGTCATCGCTCCATCCGTTGCCGACCAGCAACCGCTGCTTTGTTTGCGAACAACAGCAGACAGTGCCACACCGGCAAAGGCGCAGCGTAAGGGCAAGTTGCACAGTCTCCTTTATTGTTGCCTCATCTGTTAATGTTCTTTGTGTATCTCTCTCCCATATAGTGAATCGTTCTGCATAGGGTGATTCAAAAAATATCGTTCTGCATAGGGTGGTTCAAAAAAATCATCTGATTTTTATTTTGTTTTATTTAATTTTTGTTTTTTTTTGTCCCTGAATTTGGTTTTTCATGGATGATTCTAAGGGCGGCGACTTGCCTCCCAAAGATGTTTTTAGGGCGCGCTGTTATCAGCCGTCTTCTGTCTCTCCTTGGGTTGTCTGCTTTCGGCAGAAAGTCAATGCCCTAGACTTTTTGGGCATAAAAAGAAATTTGATGCGTCGTTATCCGGGGACCGAATTTCATCAGGTCAACCGAAACAAACTGCGTGTCACTGAACCTACGAATAAAATTGCTAATGAAATTGCTAGTGATGAAGGTTATAATGTCGAGTACTACGTCTACATCCCATCTCGAGATGTGGAGATATATGGTGTGGTTTCTGCAGCGAGCCTGACGTGTGAAGACGTTATTGAAGGTAAGGGGCGACTTCCAAATTCTGCTTCGTCTGGTGCTGGTCGTTTTGATATTGTATACTAGTAAAAATTGACGCTTTAATCGTTCATTCGACTAATTAAACATAGCTTCTTAAAACATAATCCTCAATAATAAAAGAAACAGTAATTAATACAAGCAAAAATCGTTTTAAACATCTTGTTGTTCACGTATCGCTGACGTATATTCGACTGATTATATAAAGCCTCTTAATAAAAATCCGTATTAAGAAAAGTAATTCATATAAGCGAAACCAATTATAAACATCTTATTATAAGTGCATCGCTGACTGTGTCCTTTTAAACAGTTTATTTACAAAGTTCAATCGGCTGCTTGTGTTGATATCATAAATAAGGTTAAACAATTCTTCCATTTTTTATTGGCTTTCCCTGGCACATTGAAATTCTACACCTTATATGACTTAATGAGCAAATCGAAGGCCTCATTGAAAACAAATCCGCAGTCGAAAGCGGTTCTTAAAATTATAACGTAGTACTATTCTTCAGCAAAAGCCATAATTGAACAAAGGATACAAGGCGGATCCCCTGGGGTATCTTCGATTAATTGATCAACATCCTCCTTTTCCGGCTGCAGCCACCGAACGAATACAGCTGCATACTCCTCAAGAGGCGGCGTTCCGGATGGTTCCGCTTTTCGCATATTTCCTCGGGACTTCAATTCGGCAATCACCTTCATCAGGGCCTGCATAGTTGCGGTTGGAATATGGAAACATGAAATATGTGTTAATACACAGAATATAGTCTTAATATAGTTTTCTGTTCAGGGAAAGATTATGGTAATTGCAAACACTTAAGCAATCCCCTCCAGTTTCTTGTTCAATTCTGCTGTGGTAATTCGAGAAATAAATTAAACAAAAAAGGCAAAGTCAATTATGGTGTTATTTTCTGGAGAAGGCGTTCGATGGACAAATAAATCAAGGATGGAATAGGATTATATCTTTGGATGGGGGTCCAATAAGTGTGTGGAAATTATTTAAAATCAGAGGATTGATTGAAACCATTATGGGACCCCCGAAAAAGAATCCATTACGTTCAAGCATTACGTTGAGGGCTGGGGTGTCGGTGAAATGGCAAATTCCAACAAACGAAGATAAGAGCCTGGCAAAGTTTTTGCAAGATGTTGCAAAGTTCATCCGAAGACTGAAAATGATCGTGCGCAAGACGAATAATAGTTGGAGGAAAATTTCCGAATGCCAAACCAGAACAGGGATGAAAATCGTTTGGAAAAACGGATGTTTTGTGCCGGTTGTTTCAAAGGGATGCCGATAGTCTTTAAAAAAGAGGGGTATTCTAAAAATGATTCGATTTGTCTCTCAACCTACCTGTAGATCGATAAGCGGGGTGAAATTCTCCTTTCCCGGTCTTTGCTACTAAGTGAGGCCCCCTTTCCTTGCCATGTTTTGTTGTTTGGCTCCTAGATGCGGTCACCACAATCACACGCTCCTTTTCTTCACAGTGTAAAACACATACACGACTAACGTTTTCACACCCGGTCCGACTGTTTTCGCCTTCACTCTATTCTAATAAACTGCACTTGCCTTGTGAGACTACGTAACTGCGTTTTATTCATCAATTGACCACAAAAAATATCGCTAAATAAACGATGTCCAAGCTAGGCAGTAAACTAATACCGATAAATTTACAATTTGCACGCGCTTTCAGGAGACAAAAGAAAATTAAATCGAATTCGTTTTTAAAACTAGATTGGATCCACCCGAACTTATTGTCAGTGCAAACCTCAATCCGATACGAGTTACATATAAAACCATACATACTAACGTTTAACACACAACAAGCCGACCCAATTTTGATACCCGATCCAGTTTGGAAATGGATCAAAAACGAATTCGCTATTTTGCACAAGTCATCCAAGCTCTTTAGGCCAGGCGCCCATTGATGTGGCGTAGGTGTGGCGAACACCTTTTCGACGTTCGCCTCACGCCACAAGACTTTGACTCGATGTTTTGACATATTATGTGATACCACACCTCCGCCACATCAGTGGGCGCCTCGACTTATGGCTGGCCCACAATTGATACGTTGCGGATGCGTTTCCGTTAATTTGACAGTTTTCCCATAGGTTTTCTGTCAAATTTACGTCAACGCATCCGCAACGTATCAATTGTGGGTGACCCTTTAAGTATAACGCCGATAACGCAATATTGTTATTGTTATTTTTATTGATCAGCTCCCACCCTGGCAGGCAACTACCCACCGATCTGCACCTAAGCTGAGTGAGAACCTACATAGCCTGAGCGTTCGTGCATACTAATCCGTATAGCATGCCGCCACTTTCACTAACGGGCCCCGTTGTCCCATTAGCTTCCGTGCATTGGTTAGGGATAGGAGGAGATTGATAGGGAAAATTTAGAGAGAAGGAGTTGTGACTGAAAAGAGACAAGCATAACGAAAAACAAAACAAAACAGCATATTAGATATTGTCTTCAAAATTTGGTAGAAATAAATTATTTGTTGCCTGAAAAGAAACAAAATTAAGAACAAAGATATAAGTGGAATCCTAGTAGTCCCCAGGATTTTTGAAGATTTTAGCCATTTCTCTGAAAAGATACTAAGAGTTATTGTCTTAGCTGTATAGTATAATATAAACCACTCACAAAGTGTGATTTATATTAACGCTTGACAGCGAATTTGGATCGATACATATCAACAGTAAGGAAGCTTTTGCAGCCAATCACACAATGCGATAGCGGTCCACCTGCTCCAAGACTTGGCGGCCCGGCGATAATGGCAAAGGAACACTACAGATCACAACCAACTATGATCCCCACCACCGGCCCACCCCACCCGGCGAACCACCAGATCTCACCGGGAAGCAGCCTTACTGCCTTGCCTTTTACAGACCGTTATATGCAATAACATAAAAATGTTCCTGAAATGATTTTATTTTCCATATGAAGTTGGCATATTTTGTTTGCTCACCGAAAGCATTGATAAGTGATGTTATATATATATATATATATATATATATATATATATATATATATATATATATATATATATATATATATATATATATATATATATATATATATATATATATATATATATATATATATATATATATATATATATATATATATATATATATATATATATATATATATATATATATATATATATATATATATATATATATATATATATATATATATATATATATATATATATATATATATATATATATATATATATATATATATATATATATATATATATATATATATATATATATATATATATATATATATATATATATATATATATATATATATATATATATATATATATATATATATATATATATATATATATATATATATATATATATATATATATATATATATATATATATATATATATATATATATATATATATATATATATATATATATATATATATATATATATATATATATATATATATATATATATATATATATATATATATATATATATATATATATATATATATATATATATATATATATATATATATATATATATATATATATATATATATATATATATATATATATATATATATATATATATATATATATATATATATATATATATATATATATATATATATATATATATATATATATATATATATATATATATATATATATATATATATATATATATATATATATATATATATATATATATATATATATATATATATATATATATATATATATATATATATATATATATATATATATATATATATATATATATATATATATATATATATATATATATATATATATATATATATATATATATATATATATATATATATATATATATATATATATATATATATATATATATATATATATATATATATATATATATATATATATATATATATATATATATATATATATATATATATATATATATATATATATATATATATATATATATATATATATATATATATATATATATATATATATATATATATATATATATATATATATATATATATAGATATATATTTCAGAATAAGATTAAATTATATTTGATGTAGGTTCATAATAAAGAGATGTAGGGACAAAATGGATAACAATTACCTGTTTCGCTCCGCGTTTTGAGAGCACTTACCACCTCTCAATTGTCTAAAAATCCTTTGCGGGGTCTGACTGGTTAGCGTTCCGCTTCCACCAAGGTATCCGGCTTATTTAAATGATTCCCATATGGCGTTGCTCGCGTTCATTGCATAGGGAAGAGCGTTAAAAGACATGAAATAGGAAAGAGAGAGAAGGCACTAATGATTGGGAACAAGCGACGCGCATGCGAGATATTCATAGTGACATTCTCACTGCGGCAGTTCAAAGTGGTTTGACGGACGCATTTGAGAGATCATTCCCGAGTCACCACGCGTTAACTCAATCCCATCACATTTAAGAAGCCAAATGCTATTTGACTATGTGCAACATTTGGAAAAGTCAGGGCCGCCCCCCTTCCAGCTTGAACTTGCACTTGAAACACTAACATGAAACAAAGCTGAGAATAAAAAAAGGAATAACTACATGGAAAAGCCCAATCTACTGAACGATAGAATGAAAAAGAAAAAGAAGGAAAAAAATCCGATTGTGTCAGTTTTTTCGGCAGGAAATCAAATTTTTCACTTAAACATTACGTCAACACTCGCGGACACATTCAGGCACACTTTAACACCGGTTTTGGTCAGTTCCGATTCTAACACCGAAAAATTACGAAAACAAATTGACCAATAGGTTCAGATCCTCCATTTTCAAGCAAAAACTCAACATTGCACAAACTATTTAACTACTGGAATCAATAGCTGCATCAAGCAAGTTGAGCAATCTATGCTCATACATCTAAAGCCACGACTGAAGGATTTGGCTCCTTCGAAGCCATTCGTGTCTTTTGGCAACTTTATGCTCCTATTGATTTCCAAGCTTGTCGTTTTAGCACCACCCGGGGGATACTTGGTCCTATACCCAATGATTTCATTATCTCCAATCCGATCAACCAATCGCAATGTTTTGTGATATAGTGGGCGGAATATTATAATTTGAGATAACTCAATTCAGACGTCTTCCAAGTTTGGCAGATCGACAGGCAATCGGTGGATAACCACCTGGTACCTCATAGCAATATACTTACAGGCGGACCGGAAGTTTCGACAAGCTACATCCCCCAAGTATAACGCCGGTAACGCAATATGCACGGAAAATAATAATTATCTTAAATGTATTGCAATGCATAATATATATTCATTCAATGCATACTTTGTATGCATTGCAGTGATTTAAAAGGAATAAAGCGTAGAAAGGAATAAATAATATGCTTTTAAGCATTTCCGATTTTCTCCGTGTAGCACATAATTTCAACGAAGTCTAGCATTTTCTATACCGTTGCTGGCGGACGAATGTTAAAAACGGAAAACGCTTTTAACAGCGTGTTCAGCGCCCGGATAGAATCAGACCCACAGGGGATGACTTGTGATTCGACATAAAGGATGAAATACGCGGTGCATGCTAAAAATAAACCCAACAGCGGGAGATAATTTCTCACCCGTTTTAGGCAGTATTGGGAGAAGGACAAATCGCTAGAACTAGAAAAAAGCAATAGGTAGTATAAGAGCCCGATCGGTTGCGATTTTTACCAGTCAAGGGGATTTCCTCTCCTTGCCTATCCTGCATGGGGTAGTATGGTAAAGGGTTATGTGACTGATCGGATACTACCGTTCAATACCCTCCGCTCGTTTTCAAACTTGTATCTTTCAATTTTCAAAGCCTGCCGTTGCCCTATACGGAACTATCAATACACTTTCTCTTCATGTCTATTCGTTCTAGCAATAAATTACCGTCCACTCCTAGCGCTTCGCATGGAGATGAGAAATTATCTGCTTCTGACAAACTTCATCATAAGGGAAGTAGTTTGATCCATTGAAAATAAGATGGGGCGCCACATCAACGTCAGCATCAACATTCCAGGCTACATATCCTGCCAATTGTTCTACCAGAGCTGTCTTAGTATCCTACAAGAGCGTTCAAACTAAATAAAACTCAATGAATGTTACAAATTAATATTACCATGATACATCGAATTATCGGAGCCGCCAATTTTTGTTCGATGTCAGTAGAATCCTCCTTCGATGATTTGCGAATACCTCTTCTGGTGAGATGAACTAAAATGCGTAGTTTTCCTCGAACGTTGTCTGTGTAGAAATAATTATATAATTACCTCTTTGAAGGTATTTAGGGATTCATCAATTTATTACGTCGTGCAGTTTTTTTTTATATACCTTATGGATTTATTTACTTTTTTGACGTAGACTACGTCTTACGGGCAGGGTAGGGTGTCAATTGAAAATCTAAAAATAAGCGACCGTCACGAAATATTGTTACAAATTAAACGCTAAAAACTTAATAAATGCTCAATAGATTTTCAAGATGTTTACATCAATCGGTTGGAAATTTTCCCGCGTATCAATTGAACTATCAAACATTATCCGTTAACAATTTTAAACTATTGAAAATAACCAAAATAAGAGGTAATGTCTTAGAATGCCTATTTTTCAGAGTAAATATACTAAATGCACTGTACTTTACTATCACAGATTTCAAATTTAGGTAATGAACGTCTCATACGTGCCAGTGCACGATATAAAAGAGAGACACCTTGAAATTTTCTTCAGTCGCTCGGTAGCCACGGAGCTATGCCGAGCGGCAATGGTCAGTATTACCCTGGCAGCTGGCGGTTGCAAGTACCCTGCAAGAGGGTACGCGGGCAAGCAATCAGACAGAAAGATGGGTTAGTGGCTGTCGCTAGCGAGTGGCTGGCATGACAGCACAACCGTTGCCCTTTCATCATACCAACATTCAATCCAAACATCCATTTCCACGGATGCCAAATAATATCTAAGAAGCGAATCATATAATGTTCTACATACTTTCTCACTTACTTATGCTAACCCAACGTCCCATTAGAACAGTACCTGCGTTGCAATGTCCCGCTATGAAACTAACGGAACAAATCAAACGGTTTAACGTAGTCTACGTCAACCGGTCGTGTGTTATACACAGCCCCACTGTTTTTTTTATTTTTTTTCTGTACTTAATGGATGACCCTTAAGGGCTTATGCTGAAGCGTTCTTGGCGGCAGCGATTACCTCAACATTTAAAATTGATCTAACTCAGAATCACTAACAATCGAGATTTATCAATTTTAAATAAAGAGATAAAAGATAGGAAAAAATACATGGAGCAGCGATTCACCTTTAATTGATGTTAAAGTTACGTTCCATCACGAAACGAATAAAAAATGCTCCTGTCTACTAGAAGACCTCTGGCAAATACTTGCTTCAGGTTAGACTCCTTGTTATATGATGGGTTCAAACGCTCGTACGCTTTCTGAATCTGAAAATATACACTATTTTGTTTTTTTTTTAAAGGTTACTTTACACCTCCGGAATTTGATCACAGGGGTTTTCTCACCCATGCAATTTCAATGGGGCAAAATTTCGGCGACCAAGTTCCCGAGGTACCATTATTACGTTACTAATCTGCCGTTCTAGGCATAATTGTCCTATGTTCTATGGGTTTCCCTATATACATGGGACAGTTATGCTTATAACGGCAGTACTGCTATTTTAGAGACCTCTACCGTGACGCAGAAAGCACACCGGTGTAGGAAATAGCAATTAGCCTGCGACAGATATAAAACGTGTACCGTGATACTTTAGGCTCTTTGACGTACAACAGTACTGTATCACATGTGTGTTATAAGCATAACAGCGAGTAACCCAATCGAAGTCATTGGTTGGGCCGTAGAGGTGGCTCAACCAACGAATTCCCACTCTATCTTGAATTGTAAATCTTTAGCCTGAACTAGTAAAACAACTTACCATTGTTCCGTTGTAAGATCTGAAATGCGGAAAACCATTCGAAATTTCGAATATTTTTGATTTTGCATCTAACATCATGATTAGAAAGTCATGCGTCTCTGACATGCTTTTTGCGATTATGTTGAAGTTACTCGACGTCGGCTCGGTTTGAGTTACCATCTTATCCATCTCAAGTATTTCGGATGAAACATTAGTAACTGGTTTCTCCTTTTTCTTGTGGGTAAACTTCTTTTTACTTGGTGACATGCTTTTGCACGAGTTTCGCAAATGAGTGTGTATGGCCCCGGAGTGTTCAATGCCGGGTCCTTTCCCAGCGTTTCTCCAGAAAAAAAAACGACTGTGAATAATGTTGAATGCTGTAAATTTCAGGGAGGTTATTGATAAACTGTGATGAAAACGTACGTAATCTGGGCTGACTTCTGAGAGCTTGGTTTTTTTCAAAGCAGGATAAGTTTCAATAATCTTTCATAGCCAATGTCATCTTCTGATGTGTAGTGGGATATCTGAAATGTTATAAAAATTGTTAAATCGATAGTCACTAGTAGAGGGAGTTACTTTTCAAAATTTCAACTGCAATGATGATATACTGGCAACTCAAATATTATGTTATAATTTGCGACAATATTTAAATGTTCAGTAATAGGCATACACAAATGCGTGAGGGATGAGTGGAGAGTTGTTCTACCGGTGGAAACATAACTGTCCCATATGCTATGGGATTTCGTATACATGCGTGAGTTGACTCTCCGTGCAAATCACCTCCCACGAGGTCACCGGAATAGTTTAACCTCATTCGTGGTGCAGAATCGGCTTTATTATATTCTTCTGTACATCTTGGGTGACGTATCTTTGAAAATGCCTTTAGTATTGAGGGTAGAACTCTTGCTCCTAGTTCCCTTACCTACTTACATTTGTTTATTCAGTAGATTCAAGACCATTCCCCCACACACACCACCCCCCACAAAAAATTTTTGTGGGGTGGACACCACCCCCCCCCAAATAAAAAAAAAAAAAACACCCTTTTTTTAAAACGATTTTAGGTTTCCCCCAATATAAAAAAAAAAAAAAAAGTTTTTGTTTTTTTTTATTTTTTTTTTTATTTTTTAAAAAAATTGGGGTTTGTGACTCTTTCCCACCATTTTTTCTAGCACCTTGCGTTCTTTTGAAGGACCATTTCCTGGTGGTGATGCACAAGACGTCGATGCAACCGATGATGGATATTTCCTCTTGGCCACAACTGACAGAATCACAAACCTAGGTCCCATCTCAGTTATGCCGATTTTTATGAGATTCGCATCCGATACGTATTGCAATGAATCTTCGGTAAACTTGTGATCTGTGAAATAACCAGGGACCTGGCAACCCTATTCTATTTACAAGAGTTTGACAGTATGCAACATATCGCGGGCCTTATTTGAATAAGGCCCATCTGACGTTTGTTACGACGGGTGCGAATGCCAGCATTGTTTACCAACAATGAATCTTTCGACGTTTGGTTGTAAGAGATGTTAGCTACAGGACAATGACGGCCCGCCAGATCCCTGGAAATAACTGACTAAATGTAAACAACACTTCACTTGCTTCCAACACGGTAAGTTTTTTTTACCCATTAATGGGTCGATTTATTGTTATTGTTATTCCTCCTGTAGAAATTTTTACCCATTTAACCGTAAAACTGCGTCTACCCATTTAAATGCGTTTTGCAGAAAAATGGGTAAACATTTTAAAAGGTAAGTTTTATGGTAAAATAGGTAAAAGTTTCTACATCAGGAGTACAATAACAATAAATCGAACCCATCAATGGGTAAAGAAAGCTTATCGTGAAATAAACGTTGTTTTGAATGTTTTGATGAGAGATGATTGACATGATCGATAATATTTATCATTATATTATTAAATATTATCCATTATTGCTCACAGACAAATCAGACCAAGGACGCGAACAATGTGTTATTTAATATATGAATATTGTTTTTTTCCGACTATTTTATATATAATATATTTCATATAATTTTAAATGTATACATGTAAGAGGGTATAAAATATAGGTAATAATGCAATATTAAGGTTAACAGATATTTTTTATTTTTATATTCAGATAGTTTGGTATTGTTGAGAAGGAATGCAAATCAGTACTTAATCAAATAACTAACAATGTAATCAAGTATAGCATGCTAGTCAGTATATTTTAAGCTGATATAAACAAAGCTATTTTCTGTTTCAGTGAAGTGCAGATTCCATAGACTATAAACCTTTTTGCTTATCACGGTTTGAAGAGGTACTCGATTTGTCGTATTTGACAGGGATACCTTGTAGCTATTAAGATGTTGAACAAACACAATTATATTTAGCATCTGGATGATACATGTATATGATTGTTCAGTACTGGGATCAATTGCAATAATTGCGTTCAATATGTCATAGCTTTTTCCTGTATAAGTATTATATGTTATTATCACACCTGGTCTTAGACTTTTGCCGTTTAGAATCAAGTGGTTGACAATAGTAATTTTTTTGAGGAAAATCAAACAATAGTAATGCATAATCAAGCGAATCGTTGTGAGCAGATGACTAAATTTTTATTTTATCAGTTTCGTATTGGTGATTGATTATTGTACTGATTTGTTTTAAATTGATACGTTTAGTCATGCTTGATGTAAAATTCCGGAAATTTCGGCATGTTTTTGCTTGTGATTTAAGTACTCTGAATTTAGCCTCATGTAAGCAGCACATTTTTGCAATTGGACCACTTTGTTTGATTATTTCTATGTTATGCGAAATGTGATGTACTTTATTAATTGGAGCTTTATTAGGAAATGCCAACTTTAGATCTTCATAAAACTATTGAATAAAGTTATTCAAACTGTCTATCATTTCATCTGTTAAGTAAGTGGAAAAAGAATAGTATGTAATGAAGAGCAAGTCTGTGATCAAATTCGAGAAGTTTGGAAATTTGGGCAGTATATCTGAAAGTATGAACGGAAATATCCTGATTTGGGCAGTATATCTGAAAGTATGAACTGGAAATAATCCAACTTTGTGAAGCGAATTGGTTAATCATATTACCTTTTCCCTTCAATGTATTTGATGTAAATTTTCCTGAAGGCTTATCACTAGCCTCTGCTATTCCATAATCAAAATTCTTAATTCTGTCATTAATCTCGACATCAGAAATAGCTTTTGCAATGTTTATGATATAGTTCAATGTACCTTTTATGACCATTCCAACCAACCCCTCCAATATAGCATGCGTAGGGTCGAAAGAAATATTCTCTGTGAAGTGAAAGTATTTTGAGCAATCCAATGCAGACCTACGGAGAACTCCAAATTTAGAAGTTGTGGTTATGTTATTTTCTACTGACTCGATATCAAGATTAACGCTTTCTCTAGTTCTTGGAGTATATGCTTCTCCGTAAAGCCCACTGTGAAAGCAGTCTCTAGTTATATAACAAGCTCGACAAAATACGTTAGACTGGGCAGGCAAGAGTACGAAAAGCTCATGTATTGCAGCCGTATCTCCTAGAACATGCACTACTGTAGCCCGCAATATAAATTCGCCATCTTCGTTTCCCAAATTAATCGTAATACCATTTTCAGACTGAAGTTTGAGTAAATCATTCACAAGAGGTTGGCATATTTTTCTCAATCCGAATTTTTTTTTACTAAATGTGAGCGCTGGTTCCTTTTCTTCACTTTCGCTAACATCCATGTTCGCTAACATCCATGTCAGGAATGCTGGCACAAGAAGTATTTGGTTGTGGATGAAGGTTTTCGATGTGAAACTTCAACTCCTTGAACGTGTGACGCAAGGAATCACAACTACGACACTTGAACGGAAGAGAGTTCTTCGAACTGGTTTTCAATTTGTGGAACTCCATCACATGAAGTTTCAGCTCATGGACATACCCATCAATGAACGCCCCACAATTCGAAACGGGTCATAGCAAATAATAATTTTAATTCAATATTAAAATTGCATAATCAGTGTCTTGACTGTGGTTATTGAACAAATTCTCCCAGACATACATTGGTTTTTAAAAAATAGCGTCTAAATAACCATAAAACATTTGCATGTTATCATGTTTTTGCTAAGTAATCAAACAATCAAAAAATAGTTAACTTCTTACCTTGGAGCTTTCGGAAGCTCTCGGCGTCTATTTTTGTCTTTAAATTTTCCATTTTTATTGAGATTTTTTTTTTTTTTTTTTTATGAATTCATTTATTTGTACAGGCTCAATCGAATCAACTTTACAGAGCCAAGTTTTCATGTTTATAAACATCAGTTATCTTAGAACTAAGGTTAAGGGGATGGAACCGATTACTCGCGGCCGTTCGAGGTTAATAGGAATTACAATTTTATGGATGGGAAAATTGCGGTGGAAATTTTAAACAAAGCATGAGGAACAATGGTTTTCTTATATCTAGAATTTCAAATTACAATTTTTTAATTGAACGTTTTCAATTTAAAAAAAAAATCACTCACACACACACACACACACACACACACACACACACACACACACACACACACAACACTCACACACACACAACCACAATCACACACCGATGCACACAATCCTCAAAAATTTAACCTAAACAAAAAAAGTTAATCAAACTACAATCTAAGGCTAATGTTAGTCAAAAACACATAAATGAGTTTCATAAACTCCAGATCGCGTGCAGCCAAAATGTCTCGAATCGGTACATTGGGTTGTCTACCTCGAGCCCGAAGGGAATCATAAAGCTCAGATCTGACTCCACGATGCTCAGCACAAAACCAAATAACGTGATCTGCGTCCTGGTAACCTTGTCCACATTCACAGAGATTGCTGTCTCCCAGCCCAACACGGAACAAATGAGCGTTTAAAGAATAATGATTGGACATGAGGCGAGACATCACACGAATGAAGTCTCGACCCAATTATTGAGATTTTTTATTACGTTTTCTCACGTTTGTATCAAAACAAAATTGAACCGGAAAATTACGATGTGATATTTTTCACCCATTAATGGGTAAAAATATATCCATTATTATTTCATTAAAGTGTTTTTAAAATGGGTGAAAAGTACACAGCAAAAATAGTTGTTGAATATTACACAGAATCAGATGCACATATGTCATTCCATCGGTAATGTAATGTTAGGTTGTGTCGATGTACACAATAAAATGATGCACTGCTTATCGATGTAATTTGGTCGATGTAAACGAGACAACGTAACTCATCGAGACAACGTGAATCATCGCGACGTACACGGAGAAAAACAAATATACTAAAGAGTATAAATTTTATGCTAATACCATATTCGATCTATCCAGTCATTGGAATGAATAAACCAGGTTTATACATTGATAAGAATATATCAAATATATGCATTCCAATGAATTTATCAAACTTATGCATTCCAATGCATACTTTAAATATATGCATTGCAATGCATATTTGTATAAATATATATGCATTCCAATGCATAAATCAAATGTATGCATTGCAATGCATATTTATAATACATGCATTCCAATGCATATATCAAATTTATGCATTGCAATGCATATTTGTATAAATATATGCTTTCCAATGCATAAATCAAATTTATTCATTGAAATGCATATATTTATACAAATACACGCAGAAAAAAAGATTGCACATTCGACAAATTATTGGGTCAAATTTAACAAAAATGTTTGTCATCTGAGGACTAACAAACATTTTTGTTGAATTCTACCCAATATGTTTGTTGATTCTACAACTATGATAGTTACAGATACATCTCAGCATGTTTGTCCTATCAACAATCGTTTGGTCCGATTAGCAATTTTATTTGTCGACTCAACCATCTGCTTTGTTGAAATGACAATGCCATGTTAGTTGTTTTAACAAACATGTTTGTTAATCTGATAAAAATGTTCAGCTTGGATTTTGAGTTTATTTTTTTCATTTTTTAAATTCGAAAATACGTTCTTTTTTTTAATACATATTAAATTTTATTCATCAGTTATAATTTACGTTTAAATTCAACCTGACAAATTACCTACAACGCCACTGATTCAATCCATGGATACATTTAGTTCGGTCCTCTAAGTATGGCATAGGTATAGGCATAAGTATGGCTTAATACAAATAACCGTTTTCATGATTATGCCAAAAATACTTACTGATGAATGCTCCTGCAACATTTAAGGAGACGCTAAATTGCTTGAGTTTTTTGAAATTTCGTATCGCCTAGCTCGGACTCAGCCATCTTGTACGTTTGAAATATCACTCAGGTACACTGTGAGTTTTTACCCTTCTTACACCAAAAGAAGGGTATTTCGCTTGAAAATTCGACTTTTTATCCGATGCCCAGAGGGCCGAGTGTCATATACCATTCGACTCAGCTCGACGAACTGAGCACATGTCTGTGTGTATGTATGTGTGTGTGTGTGTGTGTGTGTGTGTGTGTGTGTGTGTGTGTGTGTGTGTGTGTGTGTGTGTGTGTGTGTGTGTGTGTGTGTGTGTGTGTGTGTGTGTGTGTGTGTCGTTACAAATAATGCCACATCGGTTTCTCAGCCATTTGTGAACCGATTTCAGTTCTGTTGACGGCAAATGAAAGCTACAACATTCCCATAGAACGCTATTGATTTTTTTTTATTCGGACATTTCGTTACGAAGATATCAACGAAACAGTACTTGACGGCCTATTATAATAGTAATCAAACAGTTTAGTCTCCGATTACATACTGAGCTATTTGTGTACCGATTTTAGTTTTGTTAGCGCCAAATTAAACTTATAAAATTTTTAAATAATTGATCACAATTTCATTAGGATTGGATAATCCTTCATGGAGATATGACCAAAACAATAACTGAGAGCACATAATTGTGAGATGAAAATATACTCGTTGCAGTTCAAAGGCGAACAAGACCACTCACCCCAATCGATGCCGCTTGTATTCTATTGTTCTGCATCTGGTGCGTTGTATAGCACATTCAGCGGACTAGCCACACTATGCGACTCTATAGAATTAGAGTAGGATCGGTTGGCTCGAGTGGTCCGGTTTTGAAATGCAACGAATACATTCGAAAATTACACAAAGTCTCCATTTACTATAACTACACAATTTTCAACGAACATGTACTTGTTAAGCATCTTGAATCCATATCGATAATCAAAATTGACGCTAAGGATTGTGTAATAATTCATTCTATGGGCTGATTTTATGGAATTTCTCATATTTATGTAATTTTTCCTTTTATATATCTAATATAAACAGGTCGTTAAAGACTATTAATGGCAATCTTTTAATCACATCGATGAACAATACGTTCAGGATTGACAAATAGTTCATTTTAAAAACTGAATGTATGACATATCGAATATTCCTGGTTCTTCCTGGAATTTCTGATGAAAATATGTATACAGTACCATATTGGCCACATTTGAGTTCGTAATTCTGGTGAAGTGTAAGAAGGGTTCAGTCTCACCATCGGTGGATTAATTCAGGTTTTTCGTATACACTTGAAAAGACATACACAATATCTACAAACCAGTTTGTTCGATCGAATAACATCATGGAAGATTCAACAAAAAATGATTGTTGATTTGACAAAATCTAATGGCTAGTTCAACAAACCAGATTTGTTGAAGTCAAAAAACAGTTTTGTTACAATAACTCAACTAAGCAAATTTCCTGTGCGTGTATGCATTGCAATGCATAAATTTGATTTATAAATTGAAATGCATTATTATGGTTTCAGTTGAAACCCGAATTTATCGACTAGCGACAATCCATTTTACTCTCGTTCTGTACGTTATACCTAATGTCAGAAGTAGTGCGCTGTATGGCACTATATTTGATGCACTATACAGCGCACTACTTCCGACATCAGTTTCAACGTATGGATCGACAGTAAAATCGATTGTCGCTAATCGATAGATTCGGTTTTCAACTGAAACCATAATAATGTATTCCAATGCATAATTCAAATTTATACATTGCAATTCATATTTGTATAAAAATTAATGAGAATTATTTTTTGATGTTTTTTTTTTCTTGTGATTCTATAAATAAAATATAAGCTTAACAATTTTGAAAAAAGTTCTTCCAATTTCATTCTAAACTAAATACAGAGCGGCTGTACATACATAACGAAACATATGAATTAAATTGGTAGAGCACTTAACAAATTCATTTACGATTGGAAAATTGACGCTTTAATCGTATATTCAACTAATTAAACATGGCTTCTTAAAAATAATCCTTAATAATAAAAGGAGCAGTAATTAATACAAGCGAAAGTAGTTATAAACATCTTGTTATACGCGTATTGCTGACGTATATTCGACTGATAGAATAAAGCCTCTTAATAAAAATCCGTTCCGTAATTCATATTAGCGAGGCCAATTATAAACATCTTATTATACGTGCATCGCTGACTGTATCCTTTCAAACAGATTGTTTACACAGTTCAATCGGCTGCTTGTATTGGTATCATAAATAAGGTTAAACAATTCTACCACTTTTTTTGGCTTTTCCTGGCACATTGAAATTGAGCACCTTATATGACTTAATGAGCACATCAAAGGCCTTATCGAAAACAAATCCGCAGTCGAAAGCGGTTCTTAAAATTATAACGTAGTACTTTTCTTCGGCAAAAGCCATAGTTGAACAAAGGATATACGGCGGTACCCCTGGGTTATCTTCGATGAATCGATCAACATCCTTCTTTTCCGGCTGCAGCCACCAAACGAATACAGCTGCATACTCCTCAAGAGGCGGCAATCCGGATGGTTCCGCTTTTCGCATGTTTCCTTGGGACTTCAAATCGGACATCGCCTTCATCAGGGCCTGAATAGTTGCTGTTGGAATATGGAAACAAGAAATATGTTTTAATACACAGAATATAGTCTAATTAATAGGTTAATAAGTACACTGGCATCGCTTTTTACGCAGGGGAAACGTACCGTGTAAAAAAACACGTTATTCCCAAAACCCCCCAAATAAAAAGTATTAAAATAAACCACGCTAAAAGCGACTCCAGTGTAAATTTTTATATTAATATTTTTTTACCCTTCTTACACCAAAAGAAGGGTATTAGGATCGCTTGAAAATTCGACTTTTTATCCGAGGCCCAGAGGGCTGAGTGTCATATACCATTCGACTCAGCTCGACGAACTGAGCACATGTCTGTGTGTATGTATGTGTGTGTGTGTGTATGTGTGTGTGTGTGTGTGTGTGTGTTACAAATAATGTCACATCGGTTTCTCAGCCATTTGTGAACCGATTTCAGTTCTGTTGACGGCAAATGAAAGCTACAACATTCCCATAGAACGCTATTGATTTTTTATTCGGACATTTCGTTACGAAGATATCAACGAAACAGTACTTGACGGCCTATTATAAAAGTAATCAAACAGTTTAGTCTCCGATTACATACTGAGCTATTTGTGTACCGATTTTAGTTTTGTTAGCGCCAAATTAAACTTATAAAATTTTTAAATAACTGATCAAAATTTCATTAGGATTGGATAATCCTTCATGGAGATATGACCAAAACAATACCTGAGAGCATATAATTGCACATAATTCGTTGCAGTTCAAAACCGGAAAACACAATTCTCACTAATCGATCCTGTTTGCATTCTATAGTGTCGCATCTGTTACGTTTTATGACGCATGAGATAGTCAGAACTGATGGTTAAAAATTGTCTAATAAATCATTTTATATATTGAATATTTGAAACATAGTATATTTCTACAACTTCTCTTTTTACCCTTCTTACACCAAAAGAAGGGTATTAAGATCGCTTGAAAATTCGACTTTTTATCCGAGGCCCAGAGGGCCGAGTGTCATATACCATTCGACTCAGCTCGACGAACTGAGCACATGTCTGTGTGTATGTATGTGTGTGTGTGTGTGTGTGTGTGTGTGTGTGTGTGTGTGTGTGTGTGTGTGTGTGTGTGTGTGTGTGTGTGTGTGTGTGTGTGTGTGTGTGTGTACAAATAATGTCACATCGGTTTCTCAGCCATTTGTGAACCGATTTCAGTTCTGTTGACGGCAAATGAAAGCTAAAACATTCCCATAGAACGCTATTGATTTTTTTTTATTCGGACATTTCGTTACGAAGATATCAACGAAACAGTACATGACGGCCTATTATAATAGTAATCAAACCGTTTAGTCTCCGATTACATACTGAGCTATTTGTGTACCGATTTTAGTTTTGTTAGCGCCAAATTAAACTTATAAAATTTTTAAATAACTGATCAAAATTTCATTAGGATTGGATAATCCTTCATGGAGATATGACCAAAACAATACCTGAGAGCATATAATTGCACATAATTCGTTGCAGTTCAAAACCGGAAAACACAATTCTCACTAATCGATCCTGTTTGCATTCTATAGTGTCGCATCTGTTACGTTTTATGACGCATGAGATAGTCAGAACTGATGGTTAAAAATTGTCTAATAAATCATTTTATATATTGAATATTTGAAACATAGTATATTTCTACAACTTCTCTTTTTACCCTTCTTACACCAAAAGAAGGGTATTAAGATCGCTTGAAAATTCGACTTTTTATCCGAGGCCCAGAGGGCCGAGTGTCATATACCATTCGACTCAGCTCGACGAACTGAGCACATATGTCTGTGTGTATGTGTGTATGTATGTGTGTGTGTGTGTGTGTGTGTGTGTGTGTGTGTGTGTGTGTGTGTGTGTGTGTGTGTGTGTGTGTGTGTACAAATAATGTCACATCGGTTTCTCAGCCATTTGTGAACCGATTTCAGTTCTGTTGACGGCAAATGAAAGCTACAACATTCCCATAGAACGCTATTGATTTTTTTTATTCGGACATTTCGTTACGAAGATATCAACGAAACAGTACTTGACGGCCTATTATAATAGTAATCAAACAGTTTAGTCTCCGATTACATACTGAGCTATTTGTGTACCGATTTTAGTTTTGTTAGCGCCAAATTAAACTTATAAAATTTTTAAATAATTGATCAAAATTTCATTAGGATTGGATAATCCTTCATGGAGATATGACCAAAACAATACCTGAGAGCATATAATTGCACATAATTCGTTGCAGTTCAAAACCGGAAAACACAATTCTCACTAATCGATCCTGTTTGCATTCTATAGTGTCGCATCTGTTACGTTTTATGACGCATGAGATAGTCAGAACTGACGGTTAAAAATTGTCTAATAATTCATTTTATATATTGAATATTTGAAACATAGTATATTTCTACAACTTCTCTTTTTACCCTTCTTACACCAAAAGAAGGGTATTAAGATCGCTTGAAAATTCGACTTTTTATCCGAGGCCCAGAGGGCCGAGTGTCATATACCATTCGACTCAGCTCGACGAACTGAGCACATGTCTGTGTGTATGTATGTGTGTGTGTGTTGTGTGTGTGTGTGTGTGTGTGTGTGTGTGTGTGTGTGTGTGTGTGTGTGTGTGTGTGTGTGTGTGTGTGTGTGTGTGTGTGTGTGTGTGTGTGTGTGTGCGTTACAAATAATGTCACATCGGTTTCTCAGCCATTTGTGAACCGATTTCAGTTCTGTTGACGGCAAATGAAAGCTACAACATTCCCATAGAACGCTATTGATTTTTTTTTATTCGGACATTTCGTTACGAAGATATCAACGAAACAGTACTTGACGGCCTATTATAATAGTAATCAAACAGTTTAGTCTCCGATTACATACTGAGCTATTTGTGTACCGATTTTAGTTTTGTTAGCGCCAAATTAAACTTATAAAATTTTTAAATAATTGATCAAAATTTCATTAGGATTGGATAATCCTTCATGGAGATATGACCAAAACAATACCTGAGAGCATATAATTGCACATAATTCGTTGCAGTTCAAAACCGGAAAACACAATTCGCACTAATCGATCCTGTTTGCATTCTATAGTGTCGCATCTGTTACGTTTTATGACGCTGTGTGTGTATGTGTGTGTGTATGTATGTATGTATGTGTGTGTGTGCGTTACAAATAATGTCACATCGGTTTCTCAGCCATTTGTGCACCGATTTCAGTTCTGTTGACGGCAAATGAAAGCCACAACACTCCTATACAACGCTATTGATTTTTTTTTATTCGGACATTTCGTTACGAAGATATCAACGAAACAGTACTTGACGGCCTATTATAATAGTAATCAAACAGTTTAGTCTCCGATTACATACTGAGCTATTTGTGTACCGATTTTAGTTTTGTTAGCGCCAAATTAAACTTATAAAATTTTTAAATTACTGATCAAAATTTCATTATGATTGGATAATCCTTCATGGAGATATGACCAAAACAATAACTGAGAGCACATAATTGTGAGATGAAAATATACTCGTTGCAGTTCAAAAGCGAACAAGACCACTCACCCCAATCGATGCCGCTTGTATTCTATTGTTCTGCATCTGGTGCGTTGTATAGCACATTCAGCGGACTAGCCACACTATGCGACTCTATAGAATTAGAGTAGGATCGGTTGGCTCGAGTGGTCCGGTTTTGAAATGCAACGAATACATTCGAAAATTACACAAAGTCTCCATTTACTATAACTACACAATTTTCAACGAACATGTACTTGTTAAGCATCTTGAATCCATATCGATAATCAAAATTGACGCTAAGGATTGTGTAATAATTCATTCTATGGACTGATTTTATGGAATTTCTCATATTTATGTAATTTTTCCTTTTATATACCTAATATAAACAGGTCGTTAAAGACTATTAATGGCAATCTTTTAATCACATCGATGAACAATACGTTCAGGATTGACAAATAGTTCATTTTAAAAACTGAATGTATGACATATCGAATATTCCTGGTTCTTCCTGGAATTTCTGATGAAAATATGTATACAGTACCATATTGGCCACATTTGAGTTCGTAATTCTGGTGAAGTGTAAGAAGGGTTCAGTCTCACCATCGGTGGATTAATTCAGGTTTTAATAAATACTGTACCTTCCCGTTTTTTTTACAACCAAATTTTTGTTATATTTACTTCAAGACTTATTACGGTTGTCACTTCACGCGCAAATCGAATCGAGATCACTTTAACCATCCTTACATTTAACTTGACCGTTTTCACCCGTGAAGTGACAACGGTAATAAGGGCCTTTGATCCATCTTAAAACATTGTTAAATAGAAACATGTGCTAGTTTGATTTGATCGGAAGTTTACATTGGATTGGATTTTTCCGAGATTTAGAAATATTCGTTTCTTGTCAGATCTTACCCTGCTTATTTTTCAATATCTTTCGGGGACAAGATTTGCAAACTGGAAAATTATCCTAAGGTCCAACGATTTTCTTACACTTCGCGTACCTGCAGATATAAAATAGATCCTACTGCGATCCTTAGCTTCTTGTCCAGTAACTCCTATCCGAGACAGGGGATTGGGGAAGGCCCAACAAGCCACCCTTAAAAAATCAATGTTACAAATAATACAGAAGTTAATACGGACTGGAACAATCGGCAAAGACCTAGGCGACGAATTAAGGACTACGATTGGAAACTCGGAACATGGAACTGTAAATCGCTCTGCTTCCGTGGCTGCGATAGGATAATCTACGAAAAACTTCAACCACGTAGCTTCGAAGTCATAGCACTGTAGCAGGAGGTTTGCTGGAAAAAAGTGAGGCTGGCGAGGTACAGCCATGGACCGATTACAATGGAAACAACTTCTGTGTGCAGCAGAGGCCACACCGGCCTTAGTCTGATTGGTAAGGTAAGGTATGGGGGCCAGACCCTTTCCAGAACTATTTAAGGTCCGGTGCATCGTTAGGTAACCGACTAGGTAACCGACATTTACCGTTGCAAAACTAAAATTCCGTGACTGATTTCCCAAAGTGCAAACCACCCTTAAACCGGGGATTTGAGCAAAATTGAATTTGATGCAATTGTTTATTTGCTTTCTTTGTGCTTAGTTTAGTTTATGGGATCTTTTCCACTCAGTATGTCCATATACAACTAGAACAAATTTCAAGGACGAAATAGCTGATAGAATGAAACGGGAAGGCACTGTTAAGGTTTTAATTAAGCCACACACAATTTAGCCAAACAATACATTAGGTCCCAAATAATATTGGGAGACTCTCTTTATCGACTTGCTCTTTGCGTTCCTACGGCTATGTATTTTAAACATTTTCAAGTATTTACAACACCCAGTACGGTAATATAAAGTGAAATTAAGGATCCAATACGTCAAAACCATTAGCAAATCGTTTAATAGAAAAACTACTAACGAAAGAGAAAGTCGACGAAGAGAATCTCTCAATGTTACTTAGGACCTAATTCATTGTTCAGCTTGAACTGATACAACACAATAGTCTAAGGGTAAAATTTTTAAGTAGGTGAGAATTCTACTAAGATGGGATGTTACACTTGTGTAAATTAGATTATACTTACGACATGCAATTTATTTGTACGTATGGTCCAGCTTCAAGGTGAACGCCGAAATCGAAGAGAGAGTACCATGAGCATTTCGATTCGGATACATTCTATCGAACTCATCATCGATCTATAACAGAATTAGTTTTTGAAATAACATCTTAGAATAAACGAATTACAATATTGCCTTACCATGATGGTTCCATGCCACAGCACTGCAAACATAAATCAGAAGGAGTAATTTTTTGGTGGCGTAGCTGTTCACGATATGTAAAAGTTGTGACCATCAGATCGGAAATGTTCTGATAATCATCGGATGCGGACAGATCTTCTATCGCTTGCGTTATGTCTTCAGTCAACTCAAGGATCACCCGTCGCTTACGCCGCCCTGAACCTTTGTCTTGTTCGTTACGGACCCAGTTGTGTATGAAGCCGGTGTGTTCTCCACTACGTTGTCCGTTATGCTCCCAGAAGAATTCAGACTACAAATAGTATCATGAGAAAATGTTACCAACCAGAGTAGTTAGGCATGGAAGCAAAAGCACCGAAATCTTATTTGAAACAGTCATTTTTATCCTATGGAGCCGTTCATAATCCACGTAAACTTGTTAAGGGTAGGGTCTACGTACTATACAAATAAAAACAAAATATAAGTAGGAATGTCAACAAGGATAAGCGGGGTGGTTCTGTGATTTACAAAAATAAGTACGTGGTTTATGAACATCCTCTATACAGCACTCGATGCAAAAAGTGACTCCGCATTGTTTAAGGAAGGATCTCTAAGCACGATCACATGAACATTGATATCCAACATATTATGTATAAAAAGAAATAAGAAAGATAACTATATATAAAACTACTCACAACTGCTCACAACTATTAAAACAAAAATTCTGCTCGTCATATTACCAATGTTTAAATAGAGTCCTTGTGATTTCGCGCACTGTCATGTCATGGAGAACTCTGTAGTGAGCCGTAAGTCGTGTGAGGCCACTCAGTATGAGTTTGAAACACATACTCATCAAATTGTCAAGACATTCAGGTCTAGTGCGCTGTATAGCGCATCAGATGCAGCATACAGCGCACTAGATGCGACGTTATGTGACGCTACAGAATGTGAGTAGGACCGATTGTCGCGACTGGCCTGTCGAGTTACGATTCCGGGTTTCAACTACATTTATAATATAATAATAAAAAAACAACGTCATCAGGGCCAACCCTTTGCGAAAATTTGACTGTTCACGAGTTGTCGTAGTGCAGACGGCCTTAAGTTGGCCCAATGCTGCTTTGCTATCGGGATGTTGATTTCTTTGGGGTACATTTCAGCTACATCGAATGTACATTTTCCTGTAGGGGTTGACTAAGTTGACGTTTATTTGTTATTATTATTATCGAGTTTGGACAGAAGAAGAAGCAAAGTAATGGAATAAAAAGAAGAGATTGCTGGCTCTATTGTCACTTGATTACTCGACTCATACGAGGCGCAGAATAGACCTTATTATTCACGACTCCTGTTCTTGATATAGAAGAACCAAATGACAGTAATGAGTATGTAAAGATTAAACTCTAAAGTTATACGAGCAGTAGTACGAGCACCACTGGTAAATGCTTGGTCACTCTAATTCTAATTCTTTATTTTATTTTTCAAAGCAAAGTGTACTTTTTTTTGAACGTCTATATTTGAAGCAATTAATGGTAACGTAATTGATTAATAATTTTACCATTCTTAGTTATTTAGTCATTGTATTTGATTGATTTGTTCTACTTTATTCAATAACTACCTCAACAGGTTTTTTATTTCCTTCAACTTTAAGGCAGTCATATGCCTCCACGATACATTGTGCCAGATTTTTCTTCATCTCAATAGTCACCAGTCTATATATAAATATATCTATATTTATATATATATATATATATATATATATATATATATATATATATATATATATATATATATATATATATATATATATATATATATATATATATATTATATATAATAATATTAATATATATATATCTATTTATATATTTATATATATATATATATATATATATATATATATATATATATATATATATATATATATATATATATATATATATATATATATATATATATATATATATATATATATATATATATATATATATATATATATATATATATATATATATATATATATATATATATATATATATATATATATATATATATATATATATATATATATATATATATATATATATATATATATATATATATATATATATATATATATATATATATATAAAAAAACATACTTACAGCCAACTCTCTACAACTCGATATTCTTTAACTAGATATCGAGTTATAGAATCATAGTGAAAGAATACTTTCTGGGTTACTAAGATGGTCCCTTCAAGCGTACTTTCACTGATTTGCTGTTCTATAACTCGATATTGACATATTGATGAACTCATTGATTTATGACGACCGATGCTTTGACCATATCGCACGGCAAACGATTAGGTGTAAATTGCATTTTTTTTATGATAGGATATTCAACGTAATCCGAAAAACCACTTCCAGCAAAATCAAATGGAAGTGTCCAAATTTATGTGGTTGTAGGTGGATCCAAATTTTGTTGGTGCATGCTCAAATTTATCTTACCTTCTGTGCAAAATCATCGAGGCGAAGAAATGAGGGCATACAGTTCTACAAATAAGGCACTTTTCACTTCTCTTAAGCAAAGCTCCTTCTGCCAGCTTTCCATGACCAAGGGTTTGACAATTTTCATTAGAGTTTAGGATTTTTATTATGGCCAACCAAGGTGAATACATAAAAAGAGTGTTCCGTGCATGCACTATATTCTGAATAGTGCCTCATTATTGGACAGTGTTGTTCATCGAATGCTGTTGGATACATATTTTACGCTTATACGTGCGTATTACCAACAATCAATATGCAACTAGCGATTTGAAATTGGTTCACTGTTGTAGAACCCCTTGGTCCGAAGTACACCTTGAAGCCAGCACCTAACTACACATATTTGCGCCTTTGTTTTGATTGGCTGTGTTATTTTGACAGAATATTTGAGAGTGTGTTCGTGTGAGTTCATTATTAGGGGCGTATTATTAAGCTTGGGACCGAGCTTGGGACCGATGTGCTAGTACTGACTGAGCCAAGAAAAAAATCGTATTTGTTCGGGACCTACTGGTCTTAGAGTTAGTCTAAGCTAGTCTGCTTCAATAAAAAAAAATCAAGAAAAGATCAAACTGTCCATAACTAGGCACTCTTCATAATATGGTGCTTGCACGGTAGGGTGTCCAATAAAATGAAAAGTATGAGATAAAAATATTTGAATCAGTTGTAGAACAAACACGTTGAAATTTACGCTTTTTGCTAAGCTATGTTAATTCCTTTAAATCGGTTTTCCTGATCCTTTACGTCAATTTTTAAATCTACATAAATACATGAAATGTTTATAATCCTTTTTGAGGCACCATGATTTTTTGGAACACCTGTGTTTATAACAATTAAAAACCAAAACAAAAATCATAAAAAAAAACATCTCAGTAGGTGTAGGTATGAGGATTACCTGAGCAGGAGTATTGTCGATACCATCACGCAGCGATTTCTGCATCTGTTCAATTTTCAACCAAGATCCGAGTTTGAGCCCTAAGACAGTCATCGCCATACTTTGATTTAAAAGTAGAAATGTTTCTACGTCGTTGACTTCGTTAGCTGTAATATAAAGAAGGAATATTATTTTAAACAATGTTTATCTAGATTAAAAAAAAATACTTCAATGCAACGTAAAATGAACACAGTGCTTGTTGTATCATGCATATGCTGTTATTTTAAAATGTGTTTAAATGAAAAATTAGGCAAAATTTTCAATCAATGTGAGCAGATAGTAGAGTGTAGAATAAACGCCGAATATGTTTGATGCCGATATGTTTGATGTGTTGTTAACCCTCTCCTTTCATGGTAGCACAGGTGATCTACAATAATGTACAATTTAATAATCAGTATTTGTTTCAGCGATGAATAGCCTCGTCTTTGAGCAATTGGTAAAGGAATCAAAAAACTTCCACTCCACATTTTCAACCTATACTGGAAGAGAAAGTTATTTGACATTATTTGAATAATATGAGAAAGTAGTTTAGCGTATTGTAAAAGGACATCTTACACCGTTATATAACTGTTGAGGTTGACGTATTTAAAAACACCAATGAGTCGCAGTTATTAACAGATCCGAAAACACATAGAGAAACACACGTAATAGTAATAATTCGACCAAGATTTTTCATTAGGGATTAACTAACAAACGCCCTAATGAAACATCTTTGTCGAATTGTTTTTTACTCACCGTACTGCGCATACAAAAATGGTCTACAATATGTTTTTGTCGTATGAAATTATTATGCTTTACTTGAAGTGATCATAATACTGAAGAGATATGTAGCTATTATCGCTGGTATATGGACTCCATAAACTATACGTTTTCCGTTCGTACACACGTTCCTCCGGAAATAGTATATGTTTTGCCGAGCTCTGCAATTGGTAACTGTTATATTGTTCTTCAAAGCACACGGTATACATTCGGATTAGGATGAAATAAAATTTATCCACAAAAACAATCTTTTTAATCATTGCGCATTGCTCTGTGTCCTCGTCGTCGTCATATTTTACGATCACGCCTTGTTGAAAGTGTATTCCATCGATGACAACATGTTTTTGTGAGGAGCGTTGATTACCTCCTACCGACTGTGTGGTACATCCAAGCACCCCCCGGGTGAGTAAACCGGAAACAGCATCGTCATGCCCCCAGGTATGTGACGTCTATCATCATTACCAAAAGCACATTTCCCGCGTACAGTTAAGTTTTATTTTTCTCCCGAATTAAATCTTTTAAAGTTAGCTCGCGTGTTATTTCACCGCACAAATCCGAAACTGGTTTCGCTGATCCGCTCGCTACTCCACCTCGGACGTATCGTCGTCAGGTTATGGGCCCAGGAAACAGTAGGATTTGAGAAATCGCGGAGCAAATTGTCCGGTCGAAAAGTGAATCGGAGTATCGCGAAAGTTCAACGACGTTTGTGTGTGTCGGCGCACTGCTGCTGCCGCCGGCGGAAGAACACTTGATCGTAGTGTGAAGAAGACTTGTTTTGAAAAGTTTCGACAAGAGTCGTGAGTGTTTGGGGAAAAACTGTTTGTTGTTGTGAAGATGGCTGATTCGCGGTTTGCCTTTGCCAAGTTGAATGGCACGAATTGGCGAACTTGGAAGGTGCGCATCGAGATGCTGCTACAACGAGAAAATTTGTGGGATGTAGTGAGTGAACCCTTCCCCCCGGAAGAAGAACTGGATGATGAGTGGAAATCCGCCGATCGTAAGGCGAAGGCCACTTTGGTGCTGCTGATCGAAGACAGCCAGCTGTCGCTCATCAAAAACTGTGCTAGTGCCCACGAAGTATATAACGCGTTGAAATCGTACCACCAAAAGACGACACGGTCGGTTCGGGTTTCGCTGCTGCAAAAGTTGTGCGCGGTAAACCTCCCCGAGCGCGGAAATTTGGAAAAACATTTACGCGAGATAGACGAACTGTTCAACCGTTTGGATGCGGCCGGTACGGAGCTGGACAAGGATACAAAAGTGTGTATGCTCCTGAGAAGTATGCCTCCCTCGTTTGATGGAATTGTTGCCGCTCTGGACAGTCGTGAAGATGATGATATTTCGCTCGATATCGTCAAATCCAAACTGACGGACGAATATTACCGTCGTTTGGAGCGCGAGGGATTTAGTGCCGGCTGGAAATCGGAAAAAGCTATGCGGTCGGTCGATAACAAACCGAAAGAGTCTCGCGTGTGTCACTTTTGCAAGCGTCCGTGTCATCTGCGGCGCGATTGTCAAAAGTTCAAGGCGCAAAAGGCAGAAGGTGCGGACAAAGAAGAAAAACAAGGTCCCAAAGCAAAAGCAATCTGGGTGAAAATTATAGTGCTGTTGTTCCCACGTCGGTGCCAAGATTGAAAGTAGTAGGCATGAGCCGTCAATTATCCTCCGATGTTTTCATAGACTATTTGAAAAGTCAAAATGAAAACATCGCAATAAATGATGGAAAAGTAGTTAGAATTTACGAAAATCCACGGTTCATTTACAACAAGTTTAGTGCGGTAATTGAAGTCGATTTGGATACATATAATTGTATGTTAAAAGCAAATGAAGTAAATGTAGATTTTGATCGGTGCTTTGTGTATCCTGACATTAATGTTCTGAGATGCTTCAAATGTGGAGAATTTGGACATAAGAGCATTGATTGCAAAAACTGTGATACATGCTCTCGGTGTAGTCAAAACCACAAGACATCGGAGTGTACGTCAACTGTTTTGAAATGTGTTAATTGTTTGAAAATGAATAAAGAACGTAAAATTAACTTGGACGTAAACCATGCCGCATTTAGCTCTCAATGTTTGGTGTACAAGAGACTTTTTGAACAAAAGAAAAGCAGCTTGCGTTTCAATAAATAGCAACCGAGTTCCAGGCAGAATGGTAATCAATTTAATTTTTTGTATTTCAATATTGCGGGGTTGTCAACAAACTACGTAGCATTACGTCAGATTGTAGAAGAAAAACGTCCACTTTTGGTTTTGTTAGCAGAAACTCACATTGTTGAAATTGAAGCCTTTGATCAATACTGCATTCCGGGATATAATGTTGCTGCTTGTTTATCACATTCTAGACATACTGGCGGTGTTGCTATTTATGTCAAAGAATCAGTTCAATTCAATCTTCGCCACAACGAAATGGTTGATGGTAACTGGTTCTTGGGCATAACAGTTGTACGTGGCATGATGATGGGTAACTATGGTGTTTTATATCACTCTCCCAGTTCTAGTGACCAGCGTTTTATTGAAATTTTAGAGAACTGGCTTGAGGTATTTCTTGATTCGAGTAAATTAAATATAATAGCTGGTGACTTCAATATAAATTGGCGTGATAATAATAATTCGAATCATTTGAAGCATTTAGCTAACTTTTTCAATTTAAGACAAACGGTAGATGAATATACGCGAATTTCCCCCCCACAAAATTTTTTTTTTTTTTTTTTTTTTTAATTTTTTTTTTTTTTTTTCAGTTGTCGATAATGATTTAAAAAAAACCGACCATAAAACAGAAGGTATAAAAAAAAATAAAAAAAACTTGAAAAATAGCGATGATTTTGTGAAATTGAAGTGCTGGAGGAAATATTCAAAACAGGCTGTTTCTAACTGTTCACAACAGCGAATAAATTGCGTATATCGTGCTACTCCTAGTCACCGCAGCTAACCGAACGTCGCATCAGTAGCAGTAGTTACAGTTTCCCATTATCCCTCCTTCCCTTCTTTTCTTTTTTTTTCACTAACCCCGAGCTGCCGCGGGTAATCGGCTTCCCCTCCCATACTAACCAATCAGCATTAACTATGCTTGTATTGCGTTGCGCAATGATAGCCAATCAGAAACGGCTGACGCAACGTTTCAACTATAAAAGTAGAGCATAACTCTGAATTTGGATCAGTATTTTTTTACCAGTGAACGAATAAACATAAAAGTAAAGTTAAAGTAGTGTTTTTATCACAAGAAGAAAGTGCCCCTTTGGATATCCAGGCTGGAGTCGTCTGTTCGGAACATGGTGTTGCAAGTTTGCTGCGTTTTCGACAAGAGTTGATAATAGTTCTTTTCAGAACTCGAACGCACAACTGCAACCCATTCCGCATCTAAACCATCCGTCCGTTCACTTGTTGTTGGCAGTGGGCCAAAGCAAGTCCCTATCCGTGCGTCGGTGAAGTGGCACGCCGATTGATTGTCCACCTCATCGATTGATGTTGGCAGCGGTCAACCGAGTACATCCTGTGTGTTGGCTACATCCAACAAAGTGGTCCTTCGAACCGGATTTTCGAAGAGTATGCAGTCCGCAAGTGAAAAAGTACCTCTCGTTCGTCGGTAGCAAGTGCATAAAGAACAAACATTCAGTGAACATTTTACGCTACTTTCGATACTAATGTGACAGTGACTCAAAAACATGATTCGTTAGAACGAAAAAAGAACTCAAGTGACAGTGCTTCCTCGGTTTATTGGTATCCTGTGTGACTTACGTGAGTTGCTCTTCCGTAGCAACATTATCCTTCCTTCCCGATGCCAGTGAATCGTACACCAACGAAACCAACGAAGCTAACAATGGAGGAAATCAAGCCGCTCATCCACCAACGCGGCCAGGTAAGAGGAAATGTCACCGCGATCTCAAACGCCTTGGAGAAGGCTGAAGATGATGCTACCCAGGTGAGTCTTCCAGTTCTTAAAGTGTATGCCAAAAAGCTACAAGCTTATTACGATGAATATACTGTTTTACATAAGGAGATTATTTGTTCCATTCCTCCTGGTAAAACGGATGATCAAGATGAAAAATTGAACGATTTTGATCAGCTCCACACCGATTGTTTGATTCGGTTGGAGTTTCTAATAGAAAGTGTAAATACAACCACACAAGTTATCCCAGCAAATACCCCCGCGCCAACTAGTGCCACCCAAGTGATAGTTCAACAACAGCCGCTCAAAGCTCCGATCCCTTCTTTCGATGGGCGCTATGAGAATTGGCCTCATATCAAATCGATATTCCAAGACATTGTCAGCCGATGTTCTGATGCTATTAAGCTACATTATCTCGAGAAGGCACTAGTTGGTGCTGCTTCTGGTATTCTTGATGCCAAAACTTTGGCGGATAACAATTATAACCATGCGTGGGAAATATTAAGTGAACGATATGAGAACCCTAGGATTATAATTGATACACACATTGATGCCCTTTTATCTATGAGGAAAATGTCCAAAGAGTCTCATAAAGAACTACGTGCTTTGGTGGATACGTGTACACGACATGTTGAGGGTCTTAGAGTTATGAAGCAACCACTTGATAGTACAACGGGTTTAATTTTGAACAAGATTTTGACTTCCTGTCTCGATCCTTCCACACGAAAACAATGGGAACGGTCTCTTAAACATGGAGAGTTACCCAATCTCGAAAAAACCCTTGATTTTCTCAAGGACCAGTGTCGTGTTCTTGAGCGATGTGAAACAGATAATCCTACAACCGTAAAAACCAATCCTTTCAAGGCATCTCAGCCATCCACTAAACCTACTAACCTGAAGGTTCACGCTTCAACTTCCGACAGTGTCAATCAGCCTTGTCAATTCTGTAATAAAGGTCATTACAATTATCAATGCCCCGATTTTCATAAACTCTCAGTGTCAGATCGAGTAGCAAAGATAAGACAGCTTCATCTTTGTTTTAACTGTTTGCGGCCTGGACATAGATCCAGTAACTGTTCGTCAAAAAGAAACTGCAGTAAGTGTAACAAGCGTCACCATTCACTTTTGCATGAGGATGGATACAGCCGTGAAAGTAAAGTTAATCCCGATAAACAAACCGCTCAGAATGTAGGTGAGAATGAACGAGTTTCCTCTGTGGTAACACCCCAATCCCTTAATGAAGAATCTGCTCCGGTGTTTGTATCGTCCGCCTGTTCTATGAATGTTGCCGTTCCCAATGTCTTGCTTCTGACTGCTGTGGTGAATTTGATCGATAAAAATAATATGCCAATTCCATGCCGTGCTTTTCTAGATTGTGGTGCTCAGACGAATTTAATCTCTCACAAAATGTTCGACAAGCTTGGCCTTGATGGAGTCCCTGTTTCAATTGATATCGTTGGCGTCAGCAATGCTCGCACCAAATCTAATCGTTTAGTAACTGTAAGTCTCCAATCCTTGTACAGTGACTTTCAACTGGATCTCAAATGTTTGGTAACCTCAAAGATCACGAATGCTCTCCCTTCCAAACCAGTTGATATCTGTCAGTGGAACATTCCTTCTGGATTCCAATTGGCCGATCCCGAGTTTTATATGCCTTCCGATGTAGACCTTTTAATTGGACTTAATCACTTTTTCAGTCTATTGAAGTTCGGCCATCTTGTACTTGGAGAGGGTCTTCCAGAGTTACGCGAAACCGAATTGGGTTGGGTGGTATCCGGTGAAATTAGTGATTCGTTTGCATGCGTGTCCTCTCAGCAAATCAATACCGTCACTATCGAATCGCTCAACGAAATGATTAAAAAATTCTGCGAGATCGAAGAAATAAGTAATGTTTCCCAACGTTCCGTTGAAGAAGATGAGTGTGAAGAGACTTTCCGCCGTACACATTACCGTGATGCTTCCGGTAGATATATTGTTAGACTACCATTCCGTGAAAATGTTTCTGAACTCAGTGATAATCGGTCTACGGC
This sequence comes from Aedes koreicus, assembly GCA_024533555.2. Taxonomy (NCBI): domain Eukaryota; kingdom Metazoa; phylum Arthropoda; class Insecta; order Diptera; family Culicidae; genus Aedes; species Aedes koreicus. Next base: position 45,846 of record JAHHFK020003152.1, on the reverse strand, counting down.
TCTTCGTCGTTTTTATATTCTAGAAAGACGTCTTCTTCGCGATCCTGAGCTGCACATGCAGTACTCTAAATTTATCGAGGAGTATGAAACCTTGGGCATTGTAAACAAGTTCATGAGTCTAACGATCCTCCCAAGATGCTTAAGTATTACGTTCCACATCATGCCATCCTTAGACCGTCAAGTTCGTCTACCAAATTGAGAGTCGTTTTTGACGCGTCGGCAAAGCTACCCTCTCAATCATCACTCAATGATGTCTTACAGGTCGGTGCCGTTATTCAAAGCGATCTTGAATCCATTATCTGACGTTATCGAAAACACACCTTTGTGTTCACTGCTGACATCGCCAAGATGTTCAGACAGGTTTTTGTTGATCCTTCACAGACTGCGTTCCTTCGCATTTTTTGGCGAGCAAAGCCTTCGGAAGCTCTCCGGGTACTAGAATTACTCACTGTGACTTACGGTACATCTTCTGCCCTATTTCTCGCAACCAGAGCCTTGTTACAGTTATGCATTGATGAAGGTAACGAGTTCCCTTTAGCAGCACATGTTATTCGTAAAGACTGTTACGTTGATGATATTTTGTCGGGCACGGACACTCTCGAGAAGGCCATCGAGCTCCGCCAACAAATTCGTAATTTACTGCAGAAAGGAGGATTTCCAGTGCATAAATGGTGTGCCAATGACCAAAGGATTTTGGAAGGTGTTCTAGAATCTGATCGTGAACCTCTTGTTCAACTTAATGAAATATCTCCTAATGAGGTTATAAAAACTCTCGGTCTTCTGTGGAGTCCAGCCGATGATGAGTTTCTTTTTTCAATCAGTCTCAATATTCCCCTATCTCCCGTTACAAAAAGAATTATGTTTTCGGAAATAGCTAAACTTTTCGATCCAATAGGTCTCGTATCTCCCGTGATTGTAGTTGCTAAGCATCTCATGCAGAAAACGTGGACTCTGAAAATTGGTTGGGACGCGCCGCTTGAAGGTGAAATTCTTGATTCATGGTTGAAATTTCGTTCGTCGTTGACCCAGGTAGGGCACATTCGTATCCCAAGGCATGTCATGGTTCCACACGTTGAGTATGTTGAATTGCATGGATTTGCTGACGCTTCCGGAATTGCCTACGGAGCGTGTCTGTATGTTCGGTCTGTCCAAGCGAATGATGAGATTTCAGTAAAACTTCTCCGTAGCAAGTCGCAAATAGCCCCTATTAAAGAACTGACAATCCCTCGAAAGGAGCTGTGTGCTGCTTTACTGCTGTCGAAATTGATCACAAAAACTATTCCAGCCATGCAAGTTCAATTCTCGTCTGTGTTTTTGTGGTCAGATAGCCAAATTGTGTTGGCATGGCTCCGTAAGCCCCCTTCGCTGTTGCAGCCATTCGTCCGCAATCGTGTTTCAGAAATCACTATCGAAAATGGTCACAATGAGTGGAACTATGTGCGTTCCAAGGATAACCCGGCTGACGTGGTTTCCCGGGGTCAATTACCAGGGGTTTTGAAATCAAATGCGTTATGGTGGGAAGGTCCCGAATTTTTGAAATCAACTTCCTTCAATCAACCCAACGTTATAGATATACCCGAAGACCAACTTCCAGATTTGAATTCCTCTCCAGTGATCATTATGCCGGTTATGAATTCAGACGATCTTTCACTATTCAAGAAGTATAGCTCATTCCGCAAATTGCAACGCGTTTTAGCGTACGTACAACGTTTTATCATAAACTGTCGACATAAGATTTCTGCGAACCGTTTTAAGACGTTATTCCCTACCATTAATGAACTACGATCCTCTCTACATGTTATGTTGAAGATTATTCAACAAGATGTTCTCATCGACGAAATAAACAGAGTTGAGCGTGGAGAACCTTGCCGAAGAATAGGAATGTTAGGACCCTTTTTGGAAGAAGGGGTTCTACGTGTAGGAGGCCGTATTCAGAATTCCCGTGTTCCTTTTTCAACTAAGCACCAATATATTTTGCCGAACCATCCTCTAACTGATCTCTTGATTCGAGCATATCATGAAGAACACCTCCACATAGGGCCGTCCGGTTTGTTGTCTGCCCTTCGTCAACGATTTTCGTTGCTTGGTTCCCGATCGGCAGTACGGAAAATTACTAGAGGATGCGTTCGTTGCTATCGGCTCAAACCTAAGGGCGTTAATCAATACATGGGAAGAATTGTCCGCTCATACCCTGGAGAAGACAACTTAGTAAGAGTTGTTGATGTTAAAGTGGGAGACACCGTTTATCGACGTCCAATAACAAAAATTTCTATTTTACCCATAGATGATAACAAGCCTCGAATCACCTATGAATCACCCGATGATGGATTACCGAATTGCGTGGGGGATGATGTTCGCAACAGCGAATAAATTGCGTATATCATGCTACTCCTAGTCACCGCAGCTAACCGAACGTCGCATCAGTAGCAGTAGTTACAGTTTCCCATTATCCCTCCTTCCCTTCTTTTCTTTTTTTTTTTTCACTAACCCCGAGCTGCCGCGGGTAATCGGCTTCCCCTCCCATACTAACCAATCAGCATTAACTATGCTTGTATTGCGTTGCGCAATGATAGCCAATCAGAAACGGCTGACGCAACGTTTCAACTATAAAAGTAGAGCATAACTCTGAATTTGGATCAGTATTTTTTTACCAGTGAACGAATAAACATAAAAGTAAAGTTAAAGTAGTGTTTTTATCACAAGAAGAAAGTGCCCCTTTGGATATCCAGGCTGGAGTCGTCTGTTCGGAACATGGTGTTGCAAGTTTGCTGCGTTTTCGACAAGAGTTGATAATAGTTCTTTTCAGAACTCGAACGCACAACTGCAACCCATTCCGCATCTAAACCATCCGTCCGTTCACTTGTTGTTGGCAGTGGGCCAAAGCAAGTCCCTATCCGTGCGTCGGTGAAGTGGCACGCCGATTGATTGTCCACCTCATCGATTGATGTTGGCAGCGGTCAACCGAGTACATCCTGTGTGTTGGCTACATCCAACATTAACCTTGTTCAGAGAAGCGTGGATTTTCCAATCGCGAGCGGTAGTTTAGATGAGTCTGCAGCTGTTCTTACTAATACCATAAAAACGTGTACAAATAAGCTAGTTGAACAAAAATTTGTTTCTTTGAAGAACTCGAACAGCTGGTACAATATGGATCTTTTGCGTCTTAAACGCAAGAGGGATAAATTGTACAAAAAGTTTTGTAGATCTAATAGTGCTAATCATTGGAATAAGTACACAATCGCGCGGAATAAATATTCACAATGCATTAAAAAAAACTCGTTGTGAATATATACAGAGGAAAATTTATCAACATCAAAACAACAGCAGAGAGTTATGGAAAATTTTGAAATCATTATTGAAACCTAGCAATTGCAGACCGCGGTCCATAACTTTTGAAGGCACAATAGAACAGTCTGAACGAGCAATTGCATCTAAGTTTAATGATTATTTCGTCAATAGCGTTTCATTGATCAATCAATCAATTGAATTGGTCGATGAACGTGGTGAATTAAACCAGCCAGTTAATATTAATTGCAGATTTGAAAGTTTTCACCCGATCACAATAGATGAGCTAAGAAATATTTGCTTTTCCTTAGGAAAAACGGCTGGAGTAGATAATGTTAATGCTAGAGTTATTCAAGATTGCTTTCATGTCATTGGTCACACTTTACTGGACCTTATTAATGAATCATTGCAAACTGGGCACGTGCCTGAAGTGTGGAAAGAATCGTTGGTTGTTCCGATTCAAAAGGTTGCTGGGACGATTAAAGCCGAAGAGTTTCGGCCTATCAACATGTTGCACACATTAGAGAAAATTTTAGAGCTTGTTGTGAAAGGCCAGTTGTTAGAATATTTGAATAGTAATTCTTTGTTGATTTCGGAACAATCTGGCTACCGGGAAGGCCATTCTTGTGAAACCGCGTTAAATTTAGTATTAGCAAAATGGAAAGATAACTTAGAGAGTAAACAAACAATTTTTGCGGTTTTTTTACCCTTCTTACACCAAAAGAAGGGTATTAAGATCGCTTGAAAATTCGACTTTTTATCCGAGGCCCAGAGGGCTGAGTGTCATATACCATTCGACTCAGCTCGACGAACTGAGCACATGTCTGTGTGTATGTATGTGTGTGTGTGGGTGTGTGTGTGTGTGTGTGTGTGTGTGTGTGTGTGTGTGTGTGCGTTACAAATAATGTCACATCGGTTTCTCAGCCATTTGTGAATCGATTTCAGTTCTGTTGACGGCAAATGAAAGCTACAACATTCCCATAGAACGCTATTGATTTTTTTTTTATTCGGACATTTCGTTACGAAGATATCAACGAAACAGTACTTGACGGCCTATTATAATAGTAATCAAACAGTTTAGTCTCCGATTACATACTGAGCTATTTGTGTACCGATTTTAGTTTTGTTAGCGCCAAATTAAAATTATAAAATTTTTAAATAATTGATCAAAATTTCATTAGGATTGGATTCATGGAGGATTCATTAGGATCCTTCATGGAGATATGACCAAAACAATACCTGAGAGCATATAATTGCACATAATTCGTTGCAGTTCAAAACCGGAAAACACAATTCGCACTAATCGATCCTGTTTGCATTCTATAGTGTCGCATCTGTTACGTTTTATGACGCATGAGATAGTCAGAACTGACGGTTAAAAATTGTCTAATACTTCATTTTATATATTGAATATTTGAAACATAGTATATTTCTACAACTTCTCTTTTACCCTTCTTTTGGTGTAAGATCGCTTGAAAGATCGCTTGAAAATTCGACTTTTTATCCGATGCCCAGAGGGCCGAGTGTCATATACCATTCGACTCAGCTCGACGAACTGAGCACATGTATGTGTGTATGTGTGTGTGTGTGTGTGTGTTTGTTTTTTTTTTCAGACGGGATGGAAAATCTGCAACCAGACACCTGAAGAACTCAGGGTGTGGGGATGAGGGTGCCAACTCCTCGACCCACTAAAAACCCACCCGTGCCTTTAGCCCTGGTCCCTCCCCGGAACCACCTTTCGGTATTACTTTGGGGAGGGGGCTATTGTGCTTGTTAAGCACCCACTATGTCTAACTACTTAGGGCTTTAGTAGTTAGGTGGTCCCTGCGACCTGCCTTTGGTCGTTTCGCCATTTTTGTTGGAGATCAAGGACAATCTGGGAGGCTGCTACGCATACCGCGTCCCAGACGTCCCGGTCTTGACACATCCTCTGGACCAAGTTATCCGGAGTCGTGTCGCGACCGCATACGGCCATCATGCCGGATCTCGCGCCGTCGAAGCGAGGACATGCGAAAAACACATGTTCTGCAGTTTCTTCGACTCCCGCGCACTCACTGCATGCGGAGGACTGTGCATGCCCATATTTATGCAGGTATTGTCTAAAACAGCCGTGGCCAGACAATATCTGCGTTAAGTGGAAGTTCACTTCACCGTGTCACCTACCGACCCACCCGGTTAATTCCGGGATTAGTCGGTGGGTCCACCGACCTTTGGTGGAGTTGTTCCATTCCCTCTGCCACTTAACCATGGATGCGGCTCTAGTGGTCTTTCGGATACCTCTTGTTCCACGTTGCTCGAAGCACTCTACGTCCTCTTTTATGACTATGGTGTTCATTTTTAAAATAGTTAATGGTTTGCTTCCTCGATATTTGTGTGATCGAATTGAAAGAGGAAGTGATTTTCATAGATATAATACTAGAAACGCGGATGAAATAAGAACACCGAATTTCTTGACATGTGCTTCACAAAACTCATTATATTTTAAAGGCATAAATGTTTTCAATTCGATGCCAAGACACATTAAACGTGCGCCAACACTTTCAGAGTTTAAAAGACTATGTATTTCACACGATAAAACTTATGTTCCTTTTTTTTGTTTTTTTTTAATGAAGATTGTATTTTGACGAAGTTCTTTACAAACGGATTACAATGAGTTAGATATTTTCTTTTTTCATACTTTCTTTCTCACTTTTATCAACACTACAAACTATTTTGTTCGTCACGGTGATGATGATGGAAATTTGTTTCATGTTGTTGAAGTTAAACAAATAAATAAAGAAAGTAGTCTACAAAAGTTTGAGCCTCGCACGCGGTATACAGGTATAAAGGACTTCTTTTTGAATTTATGAAAAAAAAATTGGCATCTTATGCTTGAGAAAATACCATGAAATAGTAGCGGGTTGTCTGGCTGATTGTCGGAGAATTCCTTGCCAATTCTGTTGTGGTTGAAAGTAAAAGTTTGACAAGTGCCGGTCCAGGATTTTTTCGGTTTGGAAATTTTCTCGATTTCTCTGGTTGGGGATATCCTTGGTCAGCCCAAAACTAAGCTGGCGGCTCCATTAGTGTTGGAACTGCATTGGCTCCGCAGCGGGCAGGATCAGATATTGGCTTGTCTCTTGATAATGTCCTTATACGGGATTCTGTGATTTGAATTGTAATAGGATTTCCTGATCGCTGGGAATACTTGCGAGCATTGACAGCAATAGCTTTTCACAATAATATCGCTGTAAAGCAAATGAACAATTTTTGAAGAAGTTTACATCTGTAGATGAAATCAGTTTTTTTTTTGCATAACTGGTTGAATTGCTTTTAAATAAATTATCTAATGGATAAATCGTCCAGCTCAAACCTTTGTAGGGATAAGTGGCAGGACCATCATCATCATCATCATCTTTGTACCTATTCAAAAAGATATGCCTATTAGTTCTACGCCATTTCTTGTACAGCTTGTCTCTTTTACGTTTAAGACACAAAAGATCCAAATTGTACCAGCTGTTCGAGTTCTTTACTACAACAATTTTTTTTCGACTAGTCTATTGGTACTTATTTTCAAGACGTCTGTCAAAACAGCTGATTTCTGATCTAGAGAACCGGTATTTGTTTGAAAATCCACACTTCTTCCGACAAGTCTTAAAATAGCTTGTTTCGAATACTTTTTCCAACACTTCAATTTCACATAATCACTGCCACCACTACTATTATCTTCAACGTTAATAAAAATGGTTTCATGATCGGTTACTTTCAAGTCAAAATTTATAACAACACTAACAGAATCAAAATTACAGTACACATGGTCAATCAAAGTTTTACTGTGTCTGGAAATACGCGTATATTCATTAACCAATTGTTTTAAATTAAAGAAATCTGCTAATCGTTTCAAATGCTTCGAATTATTAATGTCACAATAATTGATATTAAAATCACCAGCAAGCACGTTTAGTTTACTAGAATCTATAAAAATCTCATACCAGTTGGTTAAGTTTAGTAATAAAGACATAACCCGAATTCCCCGTCGACTTGTTATGAACAAATTCTATAATGTTAAGTCTCGTATCGTTGTACAAACACATACATATACACACGTCAATTCATCGACCTGAGTCATATAACACTATGGAAATCCGGGCCTTCTATCAAAATATTGGACTTAGAATGATCCTAGTCTTTACAGTGCACGAGAAAGCCAAACAGTTAAAAGGGATAAGCATAAGGAAATGTTGAGGGGATCATTTATGCCCGCGCCGATCCACGCCGCCGCCGCCGCCAAGGACGACCGTGGCGTGGTGCAGGCTGCGCCGCCACCGTAGTTTAAAAATACCATACACGCAGCCGCCGATTAAAAATAGATCGGCGCACAGGTTTCGATGGTACCCCGAATAAATTATTGAAGTTTGGTGAGATTTCTCTATGGAATTCACAAAAATCAACATGGCGATTTTCAAAATCTACAGTCCTACAATACAAGTCTACAGTACGGGTAAAAACATTAGTAACATTTTGATTTTCAAATGTTCGTATTTTCTTTTCTGCGTTTCCTTTGTGAAATTGAACAGAGTAAACGACATTTATTCCCGGCAGGTTTCCGATTCCTGCCGCAGCCTCGAAACCCAATGAGAACTATAATTTTATTTATATATCAAACTAGTATTATTTTTTCACTAGTGAGTTTACGATGCAGCTAGTATATTCTTATATTAAATAACGCGAATAACGATGTTTTCAAAAGCCCAGCACTTCCTTGTAACAGAATTTAACAACCGTCTCACGCACTCCGTCCCTAACCGCAACAAACAAGTTCAAGTAGGTAACAAAAAAGGAGTGTGTACAAACAACCGCTAGCTAGAACCATCACAAGCAATAGGTAGAACGTGAGCACAACCAAGCGCGCATTTTTTGCCTGTGAAGGTGACGGATTCGTCCGTGCCTTCACTTACCCTGCATTGGGGATGTGATGCAAAGAATGCTTCCTTGGTTCGAGAACTACTATATCCAAGCCCTTCGCTCTATTTTCAATATTTCTATTCAATTTTCAAAACCTGCCGTACACTGACAGAACTATCAACACTTTCCCTACAGGTCAACATTTGTTACAGAATGTGTGAAAAGTATGAGAAAATTGTGATAGACGGGGCAGATAAATCTAAAAAATAGCATATTTGAGTCGTCTTTAAATGGTTGATGCATATCCATTTAAAGACGATTCAAATATAACGTTTTTTTTTTTAATAATCATTTATTTGTACAGGCTCAATTGAATCCACTTTACAGAGCCAAATTTTCAAATTTTTATACATCATTTATCTTAAAACTAAAGTTAGGAGGATAGAGCCGATTACTCGCGGCCGTCTCGAGGTTAATAGGAATTACAAATTACGGATGGGAAAGAGGGTGGGAATTTAAAGTATGGTTTACATAACACATTAAATTTAAATTCTAAATTACCAGAACACTTATAACTATACAATTTATGGTTTTCTTTTGACTTGGACATTTTTTAAAAAAGAAAAAAAAACACACACATACACAGATAAAAAAAACTTATAGTAAACAAACAGGTTAAACTAAATACAATCTAAGGCTAATGTTAGTCAAAAACACATAAATGAGTTTCATGCACTCCAAATCACGTACAGCCAAAATATGTCGAATTGGAACATTGGGTTGTCTACCTCGAGCCCGAAGGAAATCATAAAGCTCCGATCTGACTCCACGATGCTCAGCACAAGACCAAACAACGTGATCTGCGTCCTGATAGCCTTGTCCACACTCGCAGAGATTGCTGTCGCTCAGCCCAACCCGGTATAAATGAGCGTTCAAAGAATAATGATTGGACATGAGGCGAGACATGACACGAATAAAGTCTCGACCAAATATAACGTTATATTATATAAATTTTCGAAGTACTGTTTATGTCAATGAAAACTCATAGGTTTATTGGTAAGGGTTTTATTTTATTTATTTTTTATATGTCCATCTTCACGTATTAGTAATTAACATACACAGCAAATAAAGTTGTTGAATATTACACAGAATCAGATGCACATAGGTCATTCCATCGGTTGTGTAATGTTAGGTTGTCTCGATATACACAATAAAATGATGCACTGCTTATCGATGTAATTTGGTCGATGTGAACGAGACAACGTAACCCATCGAGACAACGTAAATCGTCGCGACGTACTACAGAGTCGCGACGTAAAGGGAGCAATGTAAAACTTATAGTGTAAATAAAATTTTCAGATTTCATTCAATGAGAAAAAAGCGTTACAGCGGAAAATAAAATGTTGCTTTTAATTCTATTTGAACAGATTCATCCTTCTTATTCTTTTCGTTCTCATCCTTTTCGGCCTTAACATTGAACGGAAGCGGAAAAACTTTTTTCTTGCGGTCGTCACCCCGCCAGCACCAGCCACTCCACTCCGCCAACACCAGCCGCTCCACTAGCAAGTGAAGATTATCCACCAGTACTTCACCCAGGTGATGCTGGTGGGTTTGCATTATGTTCATTTTAGGTCATATGAATAAAGTGAGTAAAAGCTTTAACTTTGCTCAAATGCGTACGTCAAACCATTTACTTGAGCATTTACTCACGTCGATATGACAAAAGCAAGAATTTGAGTATTTACTTTTCGAACATCCAAATCCATATGAATAATAAGAATAATCTGAGTAAATGCTCACACAATTTTGAGTCACCTGTACAGCATACTCAGTTGAAATCGAACTAAAAGAATTGTGTGTTGCGTGGAAGGAACAACATAAAATGTGCGTGGGCGGTTTTGTAAATTTATCATTTCCAATGGTAGTTGACGTAAACAGTGTTTATCGAAGCTTTGATCGTTCAGTGAAAGTTTATTAAACATGACGAGAAGGAGACGATAATAACTTCAATCAACTCTACCGGTTTTTTTTTTCGAGAAAATGTGATTGCACAAACATTTTTAGAAGATGATTCTGAAACCCGACAAGGAGCATTATCATATAAACAAAGGATGAAGTGTTTTTGGTGATCTCGAAATCCAAGTAACTAATAAATATTTTTGTGGAAACGATGTATTTGCATTGTTTGATTTACACCACAACAATCACCAAATTGTTTTGTTTCGTCGAGATCGTGGTTCAAAGGTCTGGATGTAAGTCGCGGTTTCATTCGTGTGATGTCAAGACTTATGTCCAACCACTACTCGCTAGACGCACATCTCTACAGAATTAACCTCGTCGATAGCAATGTATGTAGGTGCGGAACCGGTTATGATGACATCGATCACGCAGTTTGGCATTGCCCGGGTAATGATGCCTCCAGAGCACGACTATTGGATACCCTTGTGGCTCGAGGTAGACAACCCTTCCGCGAAGTAAGAGATGTTTTGGGAATGCGTGATCTTCCCTACATGCAAGCGATTTACGAATTTCTTTGTTTGTCTGATCTAAGAGTGTAATGTCATCACCCCCTCCCTTTCACTCTCGTAAATTCCCTGCCATTGTGTCCCAGTTATATTATCCTTTTGTTTCCGTGCTACTTGTACCTGCCCAGCAAGCTGTGGCCACCCATCTGCAGCTTAGTTCCTGTAAGGGACTACAGAGACCGAGGATTTTGAAGATGTCGCAACCATGAGCAGCAACAAATATCTGAAATAAGTTACATGCCTAGCCCCTTCCAAACAATAATGTTACCCATTAACCTCGAGCTAGCCACGAGTAATTGGCACCCCACTTTACTAAAATCGAAATAGAAAAATTGTTAATTACAATATTGAATATCGGCTCCGCAAAGTGTTACACACGCCTGAGCCTAATAAATAAACGAACTGATTAAAAAAAAAAAAAAAATCACCAAATTGTTTAATTTCTCATCACAACAGAAAATCCAATTTGAAAAATATTCCTACAACTTACTAAGTTCCTAGCGATTCTACTAACACAACGCCTCCCATAAACTGGGAAAACATTCTTTCCAATTCGTTCAGAACAATTTTTCGGTTTTCAGTCTGCTTCCGGTCCGACTTTACTTTGATTTTTTGCCTCATGTTGATTATTTTCTTCGTCACTTGCTGAACGGACATGTATTTTTCTGCTTCGCTGACGGCGTTTGAGATTTTTCCAGCAGAATGCCAGAATATCCACAAACTTCGCACCATCACCATCATCGCCTGTTGGATTCTGATTTACATTTTCACTATCCTCACATGAAAAGAAAGAAAATAAGATATAATAGGCCCATTTGTAATATTGGTAAATAGAATAGACTTACTGTGATTCAGTTCATCCTCGTTGAAGGAATCGTCAGACATCTGCCCGTATTGATATTTCAGACATTTTTTTGGTGGGCACCAACAATGCTTTTTTCTACCTAAGAAAAAGAAATTTTTTTTGACAGAGCAAATGCTAAGTTCGAAATTCGAACTTACTCCGAGTAAAGTACAACTTTATTCATACGAATTTGAGCAAATGCTCAAACAGTTTACTTTACTCAAACTGGTTAGCTTGTGAGTAATCACTCGTTTTTATTCATATGGCCTCTTGTTTACTTCCACCGTCATTTTCTTTACTTCGCCTTTATCCCACGAATTATCGCCTTTTCTTGTTCATATTCCGCACCGTTGGACATGTTAAAGTCTCCCGTCTTGTCACTCGCATCCGAATCATACACAGCCGGGTTTTTTTTGGTCATTTCGCCAGCACCTTGTTTGAATATAATTTGCAGTGTCGGTACCATTGCATCCACTTCCGAGCATAACATCGGTTCTTTGGTAGAGGGCATCGGTTCAGGTGACATAGGCCTGTTTCATCACCACTCGATGAAATGTTACCTTGGAGATCTGGTTTGAATGAAAATGGCTCATGAATAAAGTCCCCAGATACACCTTCGGATCCTATCCGAACCGATGGCAGACGAATATATGTTCGTCTCAGAGGGATGGATGGCAGAGTGTTTTCAGTTTCCATCACATCGTCATCATCTGAATACGGCTGATGAACAATTTTGCACGGTTCAACTGGTTTAGCTTTCGGATGCAACCACTGAACTGAAGCGGCTGTCATCCACGAACAACAATCGTGAAGCCGAAAACTTAGTGCTGCATGTGGTGCTAAAGGGTGTCCACGATGAAATTGCCACACACAAAATTGATTTGCAAAATTCGAGTTTTCATCCGATTGCCATCAAATTTTCAGGGATTGAGAAATAACTATTAAACTTCATTTTACCATTTTACTCGTATTTTATTTACAGTCCATACGCAAATGCCCGCACCTTGGCCTTAACCCCGGCCATAAGATTCTACACAACCTGTGAATCAACCGTTTTTTGCATGTAAATCCATACTTTCTTCAGTTCCTCGACTGTCTTCACTACCTTAGGTCGTTTAAGAAGGTGCTGCTTCATAATCGCCCAGTACTTCTCGATGGGGCGGAGCTCCGGAGTGTTGGAAGGGTTGAACATTTTCGGCACGAAATTGACCTTATTGTCCGCATACCACTTCAGCACGTCCTTGGAGTAGTGGCATGAGGCCAAATCCGGCCAGAAGATTGTTGGGACGTTGTGGGCCTTCAGGAGAGGAAGCAGCCGCTTCTGGAGGCACTCTTTTATGTACACCTGTCCGTTCATCGTGTCCTGGGTCACGAAAGGTGCACTCCGCTTCCCGCACGTGCAGATGGCTTGCCAAACCAGGAATTTCTTCGCAAATTTGGACATCTTCTGAGTGCGGACATGCTCCGGAACGCTGAACTTATCCTTGGCCGTGAAAAACAGGTTGCCGGGGATCTGTTTGAAGTCGGCCTTCACATATGTTTCGTCGTCCATGATGCAGCATTCAACTTTCGTCAGCATGTTGAGGTACAACTTCCTTGCACTGGTTTTGGCGGACTTGTTCTGCTTCTCGTCGCGATTATGGGCCTTTTGTACCTTGAACGTTCGAAGCCCAGCCTTAGTTTTGGCCTTCTGGACAAAACTTCGGCTTAGGTGCAGCTTCTTAGCCACATCCCGAACGGAGGCGTTCGGATTTCGGTTGAAGGCCCCAACTACGCGGTTGTGATTTTTGGTGTTGTACGGAATACTTTTTCCTTCACTTCTGGGCTTCCGATCGGTGGTCAACCGTTCCTCGAACCGCTTAATCACTCGCGACACCGTGGAATTCGCGATTCCCAACGTTTTAGCGATGGAACGATGCGAGAGATCTTTGTTCTCGTGATGAATGCGCAAGATTTTATCACACACGAGCTGTTCTTTCGACTCCATTTCCACGAGTTTTGATCACAGGACTTTAAAACTTGCAGGATGTAAATAATGCACTATGAACTAAATCCACCAAAATTTTCATTAAATTCTCTACCTTCTTGTAAGTCGATAGTCCGGCTCGTTTTTTGGCTCGATGCACGGTTGTAGACGATACACCCAGCTTATTTGCGGCATCTCGGAGAGATAGGTTAGGGTTTCGCTTGAAACTACCGGCAACTCTCTTTGTCGTCTCAGCGGCTTCCGGTTTTCGATTTTCCCCCGATCCAGACTTCCTGGCTGTCGACAAACGTTCCCCAAACACTTTAATTACATTTGTAACGGTTAATTTGGAAACTTTTAGCGATTTTGCCAACTTTGCGTGCGAGTAGCTAGGATTTTCGCGATGCGCGAGCAAAATTTTGATACGCTGCTCTTCTTGCTTGGACGGCATTTTGACAACTGAAGAGTGAATTCCAAAATCAAAATAGGAGCAACATTCTACACACACACACCTTCAAAATGAGGGGTGTTCAGGTTTTTTAAATGCAAAATTGAAAGAAATACGTCAAGTTGATTTTGACCAAATTTTGACCGTATCGCCCTTTACGTCAGATTGTTGAAGAAAAACGTTCACTTTTGGTTATATTAGCAGAAACTCACATTGTTGAAATTTAAGCCCTTGATCCGTATTGCATTCCGGGATATAATGTTGCTGCTTGTTTACATTCTTGACATACTGGCGTTGCTGTTTACGTCAAAGAATCAGTTCAATTCAACCTTCGCCTTAACGAAGTGGTTGATGGTAACTGGTTCTTGGGCATAACAGTTGTACGTGGCATGAAGATGGGTGATTATGGTGTTTTGTATCATTCTCCCAGTTCTAGTGACCAGCGTTTTATTGAAATTTTAGAGAACTGGCTTGAGGTATTTCTTGATTCGAGTAAATTAAATATATTGGCTGGTGACTTTAATATCAATTGGCGTGATAATAATAGTTCGAATCATTTGAAGCATTTAGCTATTTTTTTTTCAATTTAAGACAAACTGTTGATGAATATACGCGAATTTCCAGGCACAGTAGAACTTTAATTGATCATGTTTATTCTAATCTTGATTCTGTTTGTGCAGTTGTCGACACTGATTTGAAAATAACCGATCATGAGACAGTAGGGATTACGTAATTGAGAATAACTTAAATAATAGTGAAGTTTTTGTGAAATTGAAGTGCTGGAGGAAATATTCAAAACAGGCTGTTTCTAACCTTGCTGAAAGAAGCATGGATTTTCCAATCACGACCGATAATGTAGATGAGTCTGCAGCTGTTCTTACAAATACTTTGAAAACGTGTACAAATCAACTAGTTGAACAAAAATTTGTTTCTTTAAAGAAATCGAACCACTGGTACAATTTGGATCTTTTGCATCTTAAACGCAAGAGGGACAAATGGTACATAAAATTTTGTAGATCTAATAGTGATAATCATTGGAATAAGTACACAAATCGCGCGGAATAAATATTCACAATGCATTAAAAAAAACTCGTTGTGAATATTTACAGAAGAAAATTGATTAGCATCAAAACAATAGCAAAGAGTTATGGAACATTTTGAAATCTTTATTAAAACCTAGCAATTGCAAACCGCGATCCATAACTTTTGCCGGCACAATAGAACAGTCTGAAGAAGCAATTGCATCTAAGTTTGATGATTATTTCGTCAATAGTGTTTCATTGATCAATCAATCTATTGAATTGGTTGATGAACCTGATGAAATAAAGCAGCCAGTTAATAGTAATTGCAGATTTGAAGGTTTTCACCCCATCACAATAGATGAACTTAGAAATATTTGCTTTTCATTAGGAAAATCGGCTGGAGTAGACAATGCTGATGCTAGAGTTATTCAAGATTGCTTTCATGTCATTGGTCGCATTTTACTGTACCTTATTAATGAGCCTTTACAAACTGGCCACCTGTGAAAAGAACCGTTGTTTGTTCCGATTCAAAAAATTGCTGGAACGATTAAAGCCGAAGAGTTTCGCCCTATCAACATGCTGCACACATTAGAGACAATTTTAGAACTTGTTGTGAAAGGCTAGTTGCTAGAATATTTAAATAGTAATTCTTTGTTGATACCGGAACAATCAGACTACCGGGAAGGCCATTCTTGTGAAACCGCGTTGAATTTTGTTTTAGCAAAATGGAAAGATAACTTAGAGAGTAAAGATACGATTGTTGCTGGTTTTTTGGATATGAAACGCGCTTTTGAAACAATTTCTAGGCCCTTGTTGTTGAAAAAAATAAAGCGCTTTGGAATTTCGAGTACTGCATACAGATGGTTTGAAAGCTATTTGTCTGACAGAGCTCAACGGACTGTTTTTAATGATTCTGTTTCTAGTCCCACGGGGAATGACCTTGGAGTGCCTCAGGGAAGTGTATTAGGGCCCCTTTTGTTTATTATGTATATTAATGACATGCGTGTTTTACGATTTTGTGACATTAATCTGTTTGCAGATGATACAGTGTTATTCATTGCCGCTAAAGATTTAAATGAAGCCGTTTCCCATTTGAACGAAGATTTGCGTTTTCTAAGTAGATGGTTGAAATGTAAGCAATTGAAATTGAATATAAGCAAAACTAAATTTATGGTAATTTCACAGAATCGAGTAAATGAGGATGTCTCAGTTACGATTGACGATGAGGCAATTGATCGCGTTCGGGAGATTAAATATCTTGGCGTGATTATTGGTTATCGGTGAAGCAGAGAATTATATATTTGACTATGGTGTTCATTTTTAAAGTAGTTAATGGTTTGCTGCCTCGATATTTGTGTGATCGAATTGAAAGAGGAAGTGATATTCATAGGTATAATACTAGAAACGCGGATGAAATAAGAAAACCGAGTTTCTTGACATGTGCTTCACAAAACTCATTATATTTTAAAGGAATAAATGTTTTCAATTCGATGCCAAGACACATTAAACGTGCACCAACACTTTCAGAATTTAAAAGACTATGTATTTCACACGTTAAAACTGTATTCTGAGCAGCAACCGAATTTTTTTTTTTTCAAATATTTATGAAGATTGTACCTGACGATGTTTTACTATTATAAAACGGATTATTTTGTGTGGACCATTTCTTGTACATTTATGTTGCTTTTTTTTTTGTAAAAATGAAGAATGTTTCTGACGAAGTTCTTTACAAACGGATTAAAATGAGTTGGCTATTTTATTTTTTACTTTTTATTTTTTCACGTTTACAATACTACAATACTCACTATTTTGTTCGTCACAGTGATGATGATGGAAATTTGTATATTGTTGGGTTAGTTTAAAAAAAAAAAAAGAAGAAAGAAATCTCCAATTGTTTGAGCCTCGCGCGCGGTATACAACTATGATGGACTTCTTTTTGAATTCGTTAAAAAAATTGGCCTTTGATGCTTTAGATGGTACTATGAAATAGTAGCGAGTTGTCTGGCTGAATGACGGGGAATTTTTCGTCAATTCTTTTGTGGTTGAAAGTAAAAGTTTGACTAATGCCGGTCCAGGATTTTTTCGGTTTGGAAACATTCTTGACATCCCTGGTGAGATATTCTTGGCCAGCCCTAAACTAAGCTAGCGGCTCCATTAGTGTTGGAACTGCATTGGCTCTGTAACGGGCAGGATCGAATATTGGCTTGTCTTTTGATAATGTCCTTTTACTGGATTCTGTGATCTGAATTGCAACAGAATGTCCTGATCGCTGGGAATACTTGCGAATTTTTGTGGTTAACATCAAAGCTTTTCACGATTATGTCGCTGTGAAGCAAATGGATACTTTTGAAGAAATTTATATCTGTAGATGAAATCAGTTCGTTTTTTTTGCATAACTGGTTTGAATTGTTACCAAATTAATTATCTTAGAGATAAAATCGTCTAGCTCAAACCTTTGTAGGGGTAAGGGCGGGACCATCATCATCATCATCATCATTATCAAAAGCCGCTCAAGGCGAAGGAAGAAGTGTGGCCTTTACCGGCAGTGACAGTGTGCGTTCGTCATCGTGGGTCATTGACAGTGGGGCTTCTACCCACATGACCAACAATCGTGAATTTTTCGACACGCTGAGTCGCTTTATTACACTCGCCGACGGACAAAAGACGAAGATCCTTGGAGAGGGCAGTGAAGTGATTAATGGTGTGGACGGTTCGGGTAATCTGGTGAAGATTGACATGAAGAGTGTGAAGTTCGTTCCGGGACTATCGACAAGCCTGATATCAGTGGCCAAGTTAGCGGAAAAGAAACTTGCAGTGAGTCTCGACGGTGAAGGCTGTCGGATTGCAAATGCAGGAGGAGACGTCGTGGCAACAGGTTATCGCTACGGTGGTCTGTACTACCTTCACACAGCGGTAACTTCCAACAAGGCTGCAGCTGGTGAACATCATGAGAACTGCCAGCATCAGTGGCACCGGAGATTCGGCTACAGGGACTGGGCAGCGGCTGAGAGACTCTTCAAAGAAAACCTAGCAACTGGCATCAAGGTAGGTGACTGTGGCTTGCGCCTTGTTTGTGAATGTTGTCTCGAGGGAAAATCCACTAGGCAGCCTTTTCCCCCGGTAACGGAGCGTAAATCCAAACGAATTCTCGACATCGTGCATACCGATTTGTGTGGGTCGATGAAAACCACGACCCCGAGCGGCAACCGATACGTCATGCACTTGTTTGACGACTATAGCCGCTTCACGGTGACTTATCTGTTGAAGCACAAATCGGAGGCAGCATAACTCATAATGGATTACGTTCGATGGACGCACAATATGTTCAGCCGGAAGCCTGGAGCTATTCGTTCCGACGGAGGGGGTGAATTTTGCAACAAACAGCTGAAGAGATTCTATCGCGCCGAGGGAATCATGCCACAGTACACGACACCGTATACTCCCCAGCAGAACGGTGTGGCCGAGAGGAAGAATTGGTCCATCACGGAGATGGCCACATGTATGTTAATCGATTCTGGCATGGATAAGTGCTACTGGGGAGAGGCGGTGCTGACCGCAACCTATTTACAAAATCGTTTGCCTTCGAGAAGTGTACCAACGACTCTCTACGAGCTGTGGTGGGGACGCAAGCCTGATCTGGCGCACCTGCGCGTCTTCGGTGCAGAGGCCTATTCACGTGCCGGATCAGAAGCGAGGAAAGATGGACAGCAAGTCGAAGAAACTCCGTTTCGTAGGTTATTCGATGGATCATGAAGCCTACAGGTTTGTGGATTGCGATACTGGTCTTATCACCCTCAGTCGCGACGCACGCTTCGTCGAGCTGGGGAATGGTACATCGTCGGTCGATATTCCGTTGAAGGCTGGCACCAGCGGAAGGCAGAGAGCAACCGCCGAGGAGGAGACAGATCCACTGAAGCTCGAAGATGAGAAGCACCCTATCCCGGAAGCAGAAGCAGAGGTCGACGAGGAAGAGCCTGTTCAGGCGGAACCTGTTCGTCGTTCGCAGCGTGAGACGCGTGGTGTAGCACCACGTAAGCTAGATGACTTCGTTCTCGATTACGCCGTCGGGAACATGGCATGTGCTTCGGAGGAACCGATCAACGTACAGGAGGCGCTGGAAATCGAAGAATGGAAAAGCGCGATGGAGGACGAGTTTGACTCCCACAAGCGCAACCAGACGTGGGAACTCGTTTCATTGCCGAAAGGACGGAAAGTCGTAAGATCACGATGGGTCTACAAATTGAAGAGGGACGAGGAAGGCAACATCGTGAAGCATAAGGCGCGAGTAGTCGCTCAGGGATTTTTCCAGAAGGTGGGCGAAGATTTCGAGGACGTGTTCGCTCCGGTCACGCGGTACGCAACGTTTCGTACACTGTTGGCTGTTGCATCCAAGTGGAGGATGGCGGTAAGACATCTTGACATCAAGACGGCCTACCTCTATGGTTTCTTGGAGGAAGAGGTCTACATGCGCCAGCCACCAGGGTTCGCAGTACCAGGCAAGGAAGACAATGTCTGCAAGCTCAACAGGAGCATTTACGGGTTGCGCCAATCGGCGCGATGCTGGCACAAGCGGCTACACGGTGAGCTGACCAAATTGCAGTTCAAGCAATCAACGGCCGACCCTTGTCTATATGTGCGGGCTTGTGGTGGTACCAAGGTGTTCTTACTCGTATACGTTGACGACATTTTTCTTGCATCGGCGTGCTCCGGTGAATTAGACGCGGTAACGGATGAATTAAAGAAGAAATTCGAGGTTACCTGCCTCGGGGATGTTCGCCATTTTCTCGGCATGGAAATTCGTCGCGAAAAGGAAGTGTACGCAATCCGGCTGCAGACTTACATCAACCGCCTACTCGAAGAACATGGTATGAGCGAAGCAAAGCTGACAAAGACGCCGATGGATCCGAACTACGTCAAAGCGGACGATAACAGTGAGTGGTTGGAGGATGCTACCAAATATCGAAGTGTCGTCGGAAGTCTTTTGTATCTGTCCGTGGTAGCTCGCCCGGATATCGCTAACAGCGCGGCCATTCTTGGAAGGAAATTTGCTGCACCCACGGAGCAGGACTGGGTGGCGGCGAAAAGAATGATGCGGTATCTGAAAGGGACGATCAGCTGTAGTCTACGTTTGGGTGGCAAAAGTCAAGAGTTGTTGGGCTTTTCGGACGCCGACTGGGCCGGCGACTTGACTAGCCGCAGGTCGACATCGGGATTCACCTTCATGTTTTGAGGAGGAACCATTTCGTGGGCAAGTCGCGGACAAGCAAGCGTGACCCTTTCGTCGATGGAGGCGGAGTATGTTGCCCTCAGCGAGGCCTGCCAGGAGGTGGTTTGGCTGAGGCAACTGTTGACGGACTTCGGTGTTGAACAGGACCATGCAACGACGATTCGTGAAGACAACCACGGTTGTATCGCATTCGTGAAGACGGAGCGTGTCAACCGCAGGTCTAACCACATAGACACAAGGCAGAAGTTCGTGCAGGAGCTGTGTTTGACCGGGAAAGTCGCTCTCGAATACTGCCCGACAGATCAAATGGCGGCCGATATTCTAACCAAGCCGCTGGGACCGCAGAAGCAGGACCGCTTCCGGCGGATGTTAGGACTGGGATAATTGAGTTCGGAATCGCGGAGGTTGCTCATCGAGGAGGAGTGTGAGGAGCGATGATTACCTCCTACCGACTGTGTGGTACATCCAAGCACCCCCCGGGTGAGTAAACCGGAAACAGCATCGTCATGCCCCCAGGTATGTGACGTTTATCATCATTACCAAAAGCACATTTCCCGCGTACAGTTAAGTTTTATTTTTCTCCCGAATTAAATCTTTTAAAGTTAGCTCGCGTGTTTTATTTCACCGCACAAATCCGAAACTGGTTTCGCTGATCCGCTCACTACTCCACCTCGGACGTATCGTCGTCAGTTTTATGTTGTGTAAATTGCATGGAAAATGTTGTAACAAATCTTTATCCTCTATAACATCTTTAAGCACAATATTTGAAGACAATATATCAACTCTTTGACAAAACGTTCTATTGATGATCGCGGTGACTTGTTTGAGATTCAATCTCTTCGCCAAACTTTTTGGAACATTACGAAAGTTTTGGGCATTTCGTATTTGGCTTTTTGGTAGCTTATTGAGAGCTTCGAAGCGCATACAACTGAAATCATTTGTATCAGACGTGACCCTAGCGTTAAAAGCATAATGAGATAAGTGGTGAAGCTTGTTGATTGGTAACTTCTCTGGAAATAACTCCTTGAATGCCTGCTGCAATGCCTTGACGTTTTGCTCCATACTTTCAATCATATCATGTGTAACTACATCCGAAAAAGCAACGTAGGTTATCGTTTGGAGCATCGTAATCATTTTGGAATGTTCCTCATTTTCCGGTATGAGTTTCTTAATAATAAACGGGATAGCAAGCAATAGTAACCATGTTTGTGCTGCTGTTTGCTTTAATTTGTTTCCTTTCTCGGTCAGTTTTTTTAAAGATAGATTGGCAGAAGGCTTGTCGTGAACTTCTGTAGGCCCATAATCAAAACTTTGAACTCTGGAATTCCAAGTGGCACAGTTGAAATACTTTTTATCTTTTATGTACACACGCAGTATCATTTTAATGATTTGATGTGCAACTCCTTCTAGAATGTCATGCATCGGATCAAAATTATAATTGTTGGATACTCTGAAGTAACTTAATTCATAGAAAGAACAATCCTGCGATACACCACGAACAATTATAATCTACAAACCAAATAAATACCGATTAGGTCACATGATAATTCTTGTATGATTGTATCTTTAAATAATGATAGCTCTTTTTTGATGATGTTTTTTGTAACAAATAAAATCAAGCTAATTTTTCAAAAGGACGTACGTCGCAAAGGTAAACAAATTAATCGAGTTTTTCATTCTATCCTGTCATTAATAACACGCTTAGGCTGTGAACCAATTCGCGAGTTGAATTTAACTTTGTTTAAAAATGGACAGATGGAAAGTTATGCTGCTACCCTGCTATCCGAGCTTGGTTATTGATGACAGATGCGAAGTTAAAATTTTACTATCGTGGCTGCATTCTATTCGAAAACCGGTTTATAAACAACACAGGGATTTTCGAACATGGCAACATAACATTCGAAGTGTCACTTTTTAACCAAAGTTAAATTTAACTCGCGAATTGGTTCACACACGGATAAAAAAGCGTTCCGGAATACGTCAACCTCCAGTCACGAATTTCAGAACAAAAGTCATGAATACGTGAACTTTGTTCCGCAAAATTAATATAACGCTAGAGTAACGTAGTTGCATGCAACGTGTGTCATGAAAACGTGAAATTTTTTCTTGGTAATCATGATTTAGTTCACGTATTCATGATTATTGTTTCCGAAATCGGATTTATATCGTGATACAGTTCACAAAAGCAGCCACGTAGTTCACGGACTGTATTTGGAACGACATTTTTGTTCATGAATATAAGAACAAAATTTACGAATGAATAAAATAACATGAGAATATACTTTCGCATGAGGAGTAGAAAAAATGCTAAAGGTATTCGATTATTCGCATGCATGCGTATTACATTTTATTGTAAGTATGAATTAAAATCATGTGAAAATGAATAATCATTGAATAAAATTATCGTTCAACAAGAAAAGTTAAATTTAGGATTCTTATGAATTATACATTCGGTTAGATTAGGTCGTTTAGTTAAGAAATGCTTGTATCCCGAATAAATATGATTGTATGAACATCCAGACTGTTTTACAATCCGGTGCATACTTAAGGCTTAATACGAACGATACTTGTAGGCATAAACATATAGCATGAAGAATATTATCGGATTTGTATTCTGCCCAATCAAAGACAATAAAAAATCCAGCTGCTTTGTTCGGCGTTCCAACCATCACCACCTGCCGTTGTAAAGAAACACTTTCGAAATGTTTCTCTAGGTACTCAATTCAAAATCATTTTAAAACTTTCACTTTCGTTTACACCTCACAACAATGACTGACTGGAGTTTTTACAAGCGTTACAAGAAAATGACAGTTCATGAACAACGTTAAAAAAAAAGGAACAAAATCATGCAAATGGATTTAAGAGTTCACGTTATTATGATCGAGGATCATGATTCCCCGTCAGTTTTATTATGTTACGAAATGCCAAACAGACATGAATTGAGTTCACGATATCTTGATTCTTTTCATGGAAATAGGATTTAAGGAATCACGTTTATGAGTAGAATGTCACATATTTGGAATTGATGTTTGTTCACGATGTCGTGATTTTTTGTTCTGGAATAGAAGAACGGATTTTTTTCCGTGCAGCCTTAATGTAGTAGCAATTTCCAAACACTAAAGGGCGATACGGTCAAAATTTGGTCAATATCAACTTGACGTATTTCTTTCAATTTTGCATTTAAAAAACCTGAACACCCCTCATTTTGAAGGTGTGTGTGTGTAGAATGTTGCTCCTATTTTGATTTTGGAATTCACTCTTCAGTTGTCATAATGCCGTCCAAGCAAGAAGAGCAGCGTATCAAAATTTTGCTCGCGCATCGCGAAAATCCGAGCTACTCGCACGCAAAGTTGGCAAAATCGCTAAAAGTTGCCAAATCAACCGTTACAAATGTAATTAAAGTGTTTGGGGAACGTTTGTCGACAGCCAGGAAGTCTGGATCGGGGGGAAATCGAAAACCGGAAGCCGCTGAGACGACAAAGAGAGTTGCCGGTAGTTTCAAGCGAAACCCTAACCTATCTCTCCGAGATGCCGCAAATAAGCTGGGTGTATCGTCTACAACCGTGCATCGAGCCAAAAAACGAGCCGGACTATCGACTTACAAGAAGGTAGTGACTCCAAATCGCGATGATAAACAAAATACGACGGCCAAAGCGCGATCCCGGAGGCTGTACACGACGATGCTGACGAAGTTTGACTGCGTGGTAATGGACGACGAAACCTACGTCAAAGCCGACTACAAGCAGCTTCCGGGACAGGAGTTTTATACGGCAAAAGGAAGGGGAAAGGTAGCAGATATTTTCAAGCACACGAAACTGTCAAAGTTCGCAAAGAAATATCTGGTTTGGCAAGCCATCTGTACCTGTGGCTTGAAAAGCAGCATTTTCATAGCTTCCGGGACTGTCAACCAAGAAATTTACGTGAAAGAGTGTTTGAATAAACGTCTGCTGCCTTTCCTGAAGAAACACGGTTGTTCCGTACTGTTTTGGCCGGATTTGGCATCTTGCCATTACGGTAAAAAGGCCATGGAGTGGTACGCCGCCAACAACGTGCAGGTGGTTCCCAAGGACAAGAACCCTCCCAACACGCCAGAGCTCCGCCCAATTGAGAAATACTGGGCTATTGTCAAGCGGAACCTAAAGAAGACCAAAAAAACTGCTAAGGACGAGCAGCAGTTCAAGGCAAACTGGCTTTCTGCGGCGAAGAAGGTGGACAAGGTGGCTGTACAAAATCTGATGGCAGGGGTCAAGCGTAAGGCCCGGCAGTTCGAATTTGGAAAAGCGGAAGCCTAACTGAATATTTTTCCTGAATTTTATACTAATTGAACTTGAAAAAGAAATTTAATTTGATTTTTTATATAAACGATTGCACCGATTTACACGCGTTTCCCCTTGACCAAATTTTGACCGTATCACCCTTTATTTATAACCGAAATTATTCAGTTATGTGAAATTTTCATATGCGCAGATAGGTTGCATATGAAATTATGCCAAATACCTATCTGTTCTTTTTAAATGTTAAATACTTCAGATACACCACACAGCAAACCGACGTATCTGCGCTTAAAAATTATAACTGGCGTATCATTACGCAAGTGCTAAACGGCAAGGCCGCCACTTTAGATACATGAGATAGAAAAATATTTTTCGTTGATTGGTTTGCTATTGTGAGATTTTTTTTTTAAATTTAAAAAAAATTATACTCGAAAGGAGAATCGTAGAACAAAAATTATTTCACCAAATTGTAAGAAAATTATCTCAAAAATCTGAAAACATAATATAATATAATATAATTTTTTTTTTCAATGTTTCGTGAAAAATAGCCTTTTTCGAGTTTTTTTTTTTTGAAACCATCGGATAAACCACCGTGAAAATTTTTGTGGGAGTTTTTTTTTCAGAACTAAAAGTTCTACGCCCTTCCGAGCGGCCTTCCGGCAGTTAACCGGAACATTCGCCATGGCGGACGAAAACATGCGTGTAGGCATGTTCTTGAGTTCTTTCTTCGTTTTGATTGTTTTTCTGGTACCGACGCAATTAATGGATCGATCCTAGACCCTTTTACAGTATGCCAAATCCTAATTTACGATAGTAAAAAAAATCTTCACATTAAAAATTGAGATTTATGTGTGTCACCATCTAGCCATAATGTCAACAAAATGAAAATAGCATACGAACATAATTAAGTGTACATATACTGCAATTTCATGGAACAAAATAGTTGGCCCATTTTTGTCAAAACGCTGACATACGCTACATAAGCTTAACTCACCTTGTCGTTTGACCGTCTTCTTTGAACTTGGGATCTATGCTGATGCCTTTCTTCTTGCAGTTGTCTAACTTTCAAAGCATTTTCAACATCTCTTTGATGTGAATCCTCTGACCGCAGTTGGAATAATGCTCCATGCCTCATGTCCTCTTTGGTTATATAGCATTGTCGGCAAAAAAAAAATGCACTAGGACTCAGTAATCCGAAAATTTCATGTGCCGCAAGCGTATTGCCAGCAAAACTACAAAGTACAGCTTTCAAATCGTATATGACCTCTCCGAAAATCATCTGAATACCTCTTTCTAGTGTTTTTAAATCGTCAATAAGGGGTCTTAACATTTTTTCATAACCATGCTCTTTTAATATTTTAGAGTTTATGGAGAGAATGAAATAATTTGTGCTGTATGTAGAGTCTCTGCTATGCTTGAAATTTTGAATGTTGACGTAAAAGTGCGTATTTTTTTGATTTTCAGCCCTGGAGCTTAGATTATTTACAATTTCAATCTCGTCTGCATTTAAAGTAAGGCGTAATGCGTTGGGATTTTCTTGGAAAAAGTAATGAGTTTTATATTGCTCTCCATCCATAAATGAGCTAAAAAATCCTTCAGGTGACGCGGTTTCGTTCTCTACAAGGTTCATTGCGTCAGGATTCCTCATAATGAGTTTTAGAAGGTCGCATATTGATATATACTGATAAGTATCTCTGGTGAATTTGTTCCCCTCGTTTCTTATTATACCTGTAATGGTATAAACTTTTTTTATTTGTTTTACGACTTTTTGCCCAAGTAATACTTCAACAGGTACAGGGATTTTTGTTTGAGTTTTCATTGTCATATGCGCAATCTGAGTAGACATATCTTTAGTATTTGTAAAAATGTTTCCAACTGAAAAACTATTTATCATTTTCACAATACTGTCAGCGTTTGAATTGATCTCCATTTTCTCGGTAGCTGGCCGCACAACAGTCCATAAATAGCATTCAATCTTTGATATGAGATTTGTTGTGAAATTCATGAAATCCATTACGAACTTTTCAGGAATCGATACATTGCAACGCACTGAGGAAATGAATTCACTTGTTAAGCTGTGAACAGCTTCCAAGGTAGCTGGCTTTTCAAAAACAACCATATTTGTTATTCCCACCAAATTTTGAAAGATTGATTCCGTATCTTGATTGCCTTAATGGGCAATCAATGCAGGTTCACATGCGGGCGGAGTTGAGGTAGCCGGTTGCTGGATAATGTTTGGAAGTGGATGATTCTTTAATAAATGATTTTGAAAATTATTGAAAACATAAAATTGCTTTCATATTAACAAAAATTAAAACAAAAATAACAAAAAAAACAAAAAACACAACTCTTACAACCACAAGAAAAAAACCCTGAAAACAAAAACAAAAAAAAACAAACCCCACCCAAACAAACAAAAACAAAACACAAAAAAAAAATATATATATATAAATATATATATATATATATATATATATATATATATATATATATATATATATATATATATATATATATATATATATATATATATATATATATATATATATATATATATATATATATATATATATATATATATATATATATATATATATATATATATATATATATATATATATATATATATATATATATATATATATATATATATATATATATATACCGTCAAACGGGGTGACTTGCAACACTTTTCAGGTTTATGTCTTCTTATCTCTCTCGATTAAAAGCTTTTTTGTTCTAGTATTCCATGAATGTTTTAATGACTGTTCTTACTACTAAATAAAAGGATATAAACAAATATGAAGTTTAACACTTATCCACCAAATGACGAAACGTTGCCTGTTGCAAGTCACCCCTTCTGCGGGGTGACTTGCAACACTTTTGCGATATGAGTTAAAAAGTGGTTTAAAACAGTTTTATCATCGTTATTTTGTTGTTCTGAGGCGTTTCTGATGGTTTAGGTGTGGTGGCTTGTGCTTTAGACTGGTTCCTGTTGTTTCTGTCGAGTTTGGTTCTCTTCATGCGCTTTGCTGTTGATGTCGAATTCGAAGTAGTCTTCTCCACCACGTCTTGGGAAGTCACGGTCTGCCCAGGTTCAGCGAGGATTCGTTTTTTTCTGGCCTGTCCTACTTCCGGAGATTTCCCGAATCGCGCTTCCTTAAGAACGTTGACAAAAACCTTGGACCATGAATTTTCAGCTCCGGTGTTTTTTGTGCTTGTGATACCTGGCAGTTTGCTTAACACTCTTTGTGGATTAAGCGGAAAAATACCGGTTGTACGGAATCCAGCTCGTAAACTCTCAGCAGCTTTGTCAAGCTTTTCAACAGTCTTCTTAAGAAGACCCGGAAACAAGTGTTTTGGTACTGTACCAGAGAACTACGCCTTGTACTCCAAAAGAACGTTTCTCCATTTGATTTTCAACGGGCGGAAAAATGCTACGTCAAGCGGTTGGCAAAGGTGCGTGCTATTCGGTGGGAGAAATACGAATCTTATATTGCATTCTTTGCAGGTTTGTAGCACTCGCACGGACAGATGACTTGCAAGATTATCTCCAATTAGTATTTTCGGACTCTGACATTCTTTGTCGTCGTGTTTCTTAAAATGTGGAAATGCCACTTTATAAAACCATTCTTCAAAAAGCTTGTTATCAAACCAACCGCTTTTTGAGCATCCATATGCAGTATTTTGAGGTCCACCTGAAGTCCAGGTGTCATATAAAAATTTACTTTTGTATACGACGAATGGCGGAAGCAGTCTACCCGATGCCGTTCCAGCAAACATTACGGAAGTACTTGTTTTTGTGGAATCTAAAATACGCTCTGCATGTTTCGCGCCTCGTCGAACAATGACCTTAGTTCGTCCTGGATCGTCTGTAAGATTAGTTTCATCATAGTTGATGATGAATTCTGATTTCACATCCTTAATTGACAGCTTCAAGTGTTCGAAATAATTGGAAATTGTTTCTTCCGAAACAGCTGCCCGAGACCTTTTAATGTTTTCCGACAGACGATTGGAGAGCACTTTGTTGCGTTTCAAAAATGATGTGCACCAATCATTTCCAGGATGATTGTTTTTGAATCGCTTTTCCTTCTTCCCTTGGTTGTCTAGATATCCTTTAACGATCAATCTAAGGTCGTTTTTTTGGAAAGGCATTCCCCACTCCGCTGCGAGCAGCAAACCATCAACTAGTATCTGCTCATCTTGGCGAGTCAACACTGTTTGTCCACCATAAGTTCTTTCTTCAGGTCTCTCCTTCTTCAATTACCGCGAAATTGTTGATGGACACAATGTGTATCGCTTTGCCACTTCCCGGATGGACATTCTGTTCTTTTTAATTTCTAGCGCTGCTTTTTCCAAAGTTTCCTTCGAGAAATCAGCATACTTGCGATTTCCGGCTGGCCGCTTATAGGTTCTGGGCATGATTTTCGATGTAAACGAACTCTGTAACAAGTAATCGTTAAAAATAATTATATTGGATAATAACAAATAATTTTAGAGTCTATAAACAATTGCCCTTCAACTGTTGCAAGTCACCCCTCAATGAGGCACATATTAGAAAAAATGTTTTTTCCAATAGAGTGAAATTTATTATTTACATTATTTATGCTGGATTCTATCTATGGACAGATGCCAAAACTTGGGAAATGACCGTTTTTGTTACATTGATTCTAATTATCTTATAATAACTTACGATTTTCGGTGCCTAAATACGAGCTGAATATGCGGATTTATCTAATTCCGGCAGAAAACCAACAAAATGAAATATTTTTCATCCGATTAGTCACCAGACATAACGAACAGAGTGTAAACAATGCACGCGAACTGACAGTTGTTGTTGTTTTTGTTTGTTTTCACCATAGCTGAACAAAAACTGCGTATCAACGTAAGTGTTGCAAGTCACCCCACTGTTGCAAGTCACCCCGTTTGACGGTAATTTTTTTTTTTTTTTTTTTTTTTTTTTTTTTTTTTTTTTTTTTTTTTCTCCCCCCCCCGCCCCCACCCCACACACCGCACCGATCACATATGATCGATGTTTTGTGGCGGGGGTTATAATAAAAAAACACCCCCCCCCCTCCCTCGGGGGGGCCCCCCACCAAAAAAAAACAAATTTCTCCACAACCCCCCACCCCACCAACCAAAAAAAACCAAATTTAAAATACGGGGATTTTTTGGGAGAAAAAAATTTTTTTTTAGTTTTTTAAACCCCCCCCCCCCTAAAAAGGGAGGCTCCCATACAAATGAGAAAGAAGTTTCTGCATATCTCAAGAACTAATCAAGCAAATGGAACCAAATTTGGCATGTGGGGTTTTCTGGTGGCGAAAAATATTTCTGTGGTAGTTTGAGACCCCTCTCCTCTCCTAGAAGGGGTGCTGTCATACAAATGAAACTGAAATTACTTCATAACTTTAGATCTAATAAAGCAAATGGAACCAAATTTGGCTTGCGGGTATTTTAAAGGCAATAAATATGTCTACGGTGGTTCGAGACCCCTCCTCTCTCTCTCTGGTAGGGGGGGGGGGGGGGCTCCCATACAAATGAAACACAATTTTCTGCATAACTCGAGAACTAATTAAGTAAATGGAACCAAATTTGGCAGGTAGAGGTTTTTGAAGGCAAGAAATGTTTTTAAGGTAACTCAAGACCCCTCCACCCTCTGTAAGAGGGGGACTCTCATACTAATGACACACAAATTTGTGCATAACTCGAACCAAATTTGGCATGTGGAGGTTTTTGGAGGAGAGAAATGTTTCTAGAGAAGTTTAAGACTCCTCCGCCATCTGGAAGGGGGAGGGAGGGGAGTTTCCAAACAAATCCAACACAAATTTCTGCATAACTCAAGAATTAATCAAGTAAATGGAACCGCATTTGGCAGGTGGAGATTTTTGAAGGCAAGGAATGTTTCTAAGTTTACTCGAGCCCCTCACTTCTCTGAAAGGAGGGCTCATATACAAATGAAACACAAATTTCTGAATAACTCGAGAACTTATCAAGTTAATGGAACCCAGTTTGGCATGTGGAGGTTTTCGAAGGCAAAAAATGATTCCATTGTGGTTTGAGACTCCTCCGCTCACTGAAAGAGGGGTCTCTCATACAAATGAAACACGAATTTCTGTATAACTCGATAAAAATTAAAGCAAATGGAACCAAATTTGGCATGTATAGGTTTTTGAGAGAAATAAATGTTTCTAATCTGGTTGATGGTTGATGGTTGATGGGAGTCTCCCCTTCCAGAAGGCGGAGGGGTCTCAACCTCCGCCTTCTGGAAGGGGAGACTCCCATCAAAATGAAACATAATTTTTAGCATAACTCGAGAACCAATGAAGCAAATAGAACCAAATTTTGCATTTGGCATGTTGAGGTTTTTGGAGGCAAGAAATGTTTCTATGGCAGTTCATTACCCCTCCCCATTTTGAAGGGGAGGGGGCTCTCATACAAATAAAAAGCAAATTTCTGCATAACTCGAGAACTAATCAAGTAAATGAAACCACTTTTAGCATATGGGGGTTTTTGGAGGGTAGATTTCTATATACCAGAGATCGAAATTCTCACTCAGCTGGGTGAAAACCATGCTCTCTTTCAAGCAGATTATCGATGAGTAGCGAACAGTTCACATTTTCATCTCTCCTTTTTCGCCGATAATTCATTATCCTCTCTCTTTCATATGCAAAAATATCTCTCTCCAAAATTCAACGAAAATATTTTCTCATGTCACATTTTTCATTGAAAACATGCTACCGAGATCGTACGTGGAGCAAGAACCGAAAATAAGGCCAAGCCGGCTCACAACATGAAGAAAAAATGACTTTTTATCGAATTATAATGTCAGAATAAATCAAGCATGAAGACTGGTGCATTTTCAGGTGTCAAAAAGTAAGTGAAAAATAATTATCGGCATCTAGGATTCACTGAAAAAGAAACGATTTATCAGCTACTCATGCTCTCCGAAAATTATAAATTGCCGTTGCTTTTCTCGCGAAAACTGCTGTGAGTAAGAGTAAGTGGGGGGATTTGAAGGCAATGATTGTATGGTGGTTTGAGAAACCCCCCTCTGGAAGGGAGGGCTCCCATACAAATGAAACACAAATTTCTACCAAAAATGAGAATTATCCAGGTTACTTAAACACAAAATGTGTATTTCTCGGGAAGAAGCATGTTTTGATAGAAGTTTGAACCCCATTAAATTTTCCTTCATTAGTTGCAAGCGTAGCAGCGCACGCACCGGGTTCAGCTAGTATATATATATATATATATATATATATATATATATATATATATATATATATATATATATATATATATATATATATATATATATATATATATATATATATATATATATATATATATATATATATATATATATATATATATATATATATATATATATATATATATATATATATTTTTTTTTTTTTTTTTTTTTTTTTTATATATATATATATATATATATATATATATATATATATATATATATATATATATATATATATATATATATATATATATATATATATATATATATATATATATATATATATATATATATATATATATATATATATATATATATATATATATATATATATATATATATATATATATATATATATATATATATATATATATATATATATATATATATATATATATATATATATATATATATATATATATATATATATATATATATATATATATATATATATATATAAATATATATATATTTATATATATATATATATATATAAGTTACTGTTTACTATACTGCGAAGGACTTTTTAAAAAACTAAAACTCGAACTACACTGTTTGAATGATAGAAATAGAATGAGATTTATTACAACTCAATATTGTACCTAGCTACCTGTGGGCCCTATCAATTTAACTGCTGCCTAAGCATTCCGTTAGCAGACCACGTTGAACCGCCGGATGGTGTCCAGTTACGCTGATCGTTCTCGGAGCTGTTGCAACTCGCGCTCCAATTCGGACTGCTGCTGTTGCAATATTCTGACTTGTTGTTGTTGGATGGTTTCTACGTCGTGGTTGTTAAGTTCGGTTGGCTGGTGTGTTTCGATTGTAACTGTTCCCCCCTTAAGTGAGGAACGTCCCGGTCCGTATGTTATGTTCTTGCTGACAATTTTAATAAATATCCAAATGATAAGAATGCATATTGTGATGGTGGAAAACGAGAATCCTCCGAACGTTGTCCATAGCCTCAAGTGAAGACTTTCCTGACGCAGGTAAACGTGCTCCAATTTTTGTCGGTTGCTAATTGCTGTGATGCTGATTTCTGCTATGTCGTGGTGCCTATGGAGGTTCCATTGGATTAAACTATTGTGGAATGCGCTGTGTAGTACTTCTGTATCGATGAAGGTTTCCGAACTTTGAAATGATTGACCGTTGAAGTAGATGGTACAATCATGAAATTTGATGATGAAATTTCCTGTGATTTCTCTGTCTTCGGGTCCACAATTTGTCTTCAATGTGTGGTTTCTGGCGTTAGAGATGATGATGGTGTTCTCGTTAACTAGTTGTTGAGTAGTGTCATTCTTGAAAATAGAACTACAACGTGATCGTTTTCCGTATATGACTGGATGGATACAGTCGTCTTCGAACTCGGTGATGTATGATGACTTTTGTACAAAGTTTATCGGTTGTGAACAATTTTAACCCATGCCGTATGATGTGGCTTGGATAGGATTTGATGACTTGATTATCTACTATGAGTGGAAAGATCCTTATAATGGTGGAGGTTGAATTTTCTAAATGTGGAACGTTTAAGATGTACAGCAGGTCACCATTTCGCACGGCAACTTTCGGGGTGACGAATTGTAATGCTTCGTCTGGAAAATTGACTTGTACTCCTTGGTCCTGAAGGGCAGATTTGATGATGTTTACCTCGCGTGTGGACAGTATTTTGTTGTTGGTAATGGAAATCTTCGAGAGGGTGATAGCTTCCTGAATGTTGTCTAGTAGCTCGTTAATGACGTCTATATTTAACATTGTTGTGATTGAATCCAAGGCATCCATGTTTGCTTTGTTATTGTTGTTTAATGAACTGGCTATCTGATTGACAGTTTGTGTTAGTTGCATGATTCTATCATTGATATTTTGGTTGATCCTATATTGATGATTATTTTGTTTGATAATTTCGTTCATGGTGGAGTTTATGATGTGCAAATCTTGAGCGTCGGGCGATCCAGCAATCCATTTCCATGCGGTGCCTATAGAGTCCCATCGTCGGTGCCGATGTGTCTGCTGTGGCTTCAGCCCGTACAGAGTTGAATATAATTTCTTGATCCTAAACTTTATCACTTCATGTAAGGGATTATTAGGGGTTATTTTGTTATAAAATGCGTTAGTAATGGTTTCTATGCTCTCCTCAATTCTAGCTAGGTTTACGGGGTGTATAATTTTTATGGATCCGGTTTGGATTTTACAATTGGTAACTTTGATTTGAGCGATTGGGTCGTTTCCGGTACCGATGACGTTTATAAATGGTTCACAAGATGTCAAATAGAATGCAATGTATAGTATAAATGAAGTACATAGTATCTGTAAAGTTAAGGTTAGTATGTTAGTGTTGGTTAGTAATTGGTTGATTATAATACAACAATTCTATCAGGACAGTTTCAAAAGTAATTGATAACGATGCTCTCCTCCCCCTTTAAGTAACGGAAATCCTCTTCCGGGTTAATTTCGTTAAATTTTGCTTTTATGGTTTTCTTTTCCTTTTCAAATTTGATTTATGTAGATGAATATTTCTATAATCTACAACAGTTTTTCTTCGATTGGTTCTAACGGTTTGCCTTTTAAATTTTGGCTTCTTTTTATTGGGTATGCCTGGAATTTTAACAAATATTGGGTCTCTTTCTGAAAATTTTGGCTCTATTTCACGATTTTTGTTGTGTCTATCGATTAGCTTTTTTTGTTGAATTTCTAAAGTTTGAACGATTTCGTCAAAGATTTCGTTCCTGTTATCTAGTATTCTCTGCAGATTTAGAGGCCTTTCCTCGCCATCTTTGATCCCAAAGAAAACTTCGATAGGTTTTAGTTGGGTGGATGAGTGTATCGTTGCGTTGTACAACGTGGTTGCGATTTTATATATCTCTTTATTAGAGAGATCTGGATATTTGCTTCTAATGCACCTAAAGATCTCGCTAAGAGTTGAATGAAATCGTTCAACGATTCCATTCACCTCGCTGTGATCGGATGGTGTAAAGTATGTTTCGACGTTTAGTCTCTGAAGGAGACCACGTAATTCTATGGATTTTAGTGCAACCTCATTGTCGCACACGATCATTTTTGGGGTGCCATGTAGTGAATAATTTAATTATGCCTCTTTTTATATCCGGAATAGATCTGGATTTGACAGGGATTAACATCGCGTATCGCGATAATTTGTCTATTGCGGAAATAAAAAGGTTGGGGGTGGATATAAATATATCCACATGAAGGATATCTAACGGTTTGGACGGAAGTGGAGTGTAGGCAAATTTAATTTTGTAAGGGTTTCGTTCGTACTTATTTTCAAGACAAGTACAACAGAGGTTAATAAAACTGGTTACCTTTTTCGCATTTTGGGGAAGTAGAACTGCCGGGAGATGGTTCTGTGATTATCTTTTATGCCGCGATGTGCACGATTGTGTGTGTCCTCTATAATTTTCTCCTGGTCCTCTTCAGATGTAACGTCCTGTAATATGGATTGAGTTAGTAAAAGTTTAAATGATTTTGAACGAGAAAAATGATTTTTATATGTAACTTGCATTATATTAAGCCATTCTTCGGGGCATAGTATGCAGTTGACCCTTGTTGGGTGCATATAGTCCCTAAGAATCCTTACCGCCACGGGTACACCAAAGGTGACACGTGTTATTGTTCTCCTTTTTATCCCAGAAAAGATGGTCTCGAGCGTGTCTTCGTTGTTGTCTCCTTTTTGGATAATGATTTGATTCCTAAATAGATTAATGGGTTTTTCTGTCATCTGGATCAACCCTCCAGCATCGGAGTTGGCTAAGTGAATAGTTTCGTTGTCGTCGCTTTCGTCAGATGATGATGAAGCATCGGTGTCTTGCTGGTTCAAATGTATTTCATGAGGTATTCGAGACAATCCGTCCGCAACAACATTTTGTTTTCCGGCACGGTATTGAATATCGTAATCAAATTGCTCAAATCTCAGCTTCATTCGAATAAGTCTATCATTTGACGTCTTCAAATTTAAAGCATAGGTCAAAGGTTTATGGTCTGTGTATAATGTAAATTTTCGACCAAATAGATATGGCTTAAAATATGTACACGCCCAATCGATGGCAAGGAGTTCTTTCTCAATTGTTGAGTAATTCTCTTCACTTTTCGTCAGCGTGCGTGACGCAAAGGCTATAGGTTTGTCCTTTCCTATGGGTCCCTGCGACAGAACCGCGCCTAATGCGTAGTTTGAAGCATCTGTTGTGAGAACAAATTTCTTCGTAAAATCTGGACGTTGGAGCACATGGCTGCTGGTCAAGATATTCTTGCAACGTGTGAAGGCTGATACAAACTCAGGTGTATGAGTGATCTTTTCTCCTTTACGTAGTTGTTGTGTTAAAGGCTTTGCAATTTTTGCAAAGTCTTTGATGAATTTTCGATAGTAACCCATAGTGCCTAAGAATCCTTTCAGTTCTTTTTCGTTTTTTGGCAAAGGCCAATTTTGGATTACTTTTATTTTTTCTGGATTGGGTTTAACTCCTTCAGGAGTAACTATGTGTCCCAGAAAAGCTACTTCTTTCTGGAGAAACTCGCTTTTATCAATCTGAATCTTCAGATTGTGTTTGCGTAGTGTTTCCAGAATTTTTGATAAGTTCACCAAATGTTCCTGTAGGCTGGTTGAAAAGATGATAATATCATCCATGTAAACCAGACAAATTACGCCAATATGTTCTCGGAGGATGTTGTCCATCACCCTTTGAAATGTGGCGGGAGCATTCTTTAGTCCGAAGGGCATTCTGACGAACTCGTAGTGCCCACTCTCGACACTGAAAGCTGTCTTATGAATGTCCCTTTTTGCTAGCTCGATTTGATGGAAACCGGAAGCTAGATCTAATGTCGAAAAATACTGACATTTTCCTAATTTATCTAAAATGTCAGTGATGTTTGGGATTGGGTATCTATCATCCAAAGTTGTTTCATTTAACTTTCGATAGTCGATAACCAGTCTCCATTTTTTATGGCCAGAAGCATCCAGCTTCTTTGGCACTACCCATACTGGGGAAGACCATGGGCTATTCGAGTGTCGAATAATACCCTGCTCAAGCATTTGCATTATCTATCTCTGTACCTCTTCCTTGTGGCAGAAGGGGTATCTATAAGACTTTGTATAAATGGGAAGTTCATCCCTTGTGTTTATTTCGTGATGAATGGCACTGGTAAAGGTCAATGTCTCATTTTCTTTATGGAATACGTCCTGGAATTTACCAAGCACTCTTGACAATTCTCACACCTTTCTTCGGAATTTAAATGCTCCATTCGAAGTTGTTGTTCTAGAGTTCCTTTTTTATTCTTGCTAATATTTTTAGGTGAAGTTATTTCGAAATTATTAACCTCTACATTAAGGTTATCGCCTAGACTGATCTCTTTGGCGTCTCTGTTAAAATTGTGAATTAATATCTCAGCTTTATGGTTTCTACTAGTGTAAATTCCAGCTAAGATATGAACGTCAGGTAACAGTTCGACTTCCTTTTCCAAAAGGAAATCACCGTCCGGATTGGATGTGGGCAAGATGATTGCCTTGATCTCGTTTGCGTTTATGTTAATCAGTTCAGGATATTTTTTATGAAGAGGGATCGAAGTTGACCCAATTCTCAAGACGTCTTGTGCTGTATCTATAACAGCTCCTAATGACCTTAAGGACTCGTATCCTATAAGTCCATGGAAATAATTATGAAAATCAAACAAGAAAAATCTTTGTGGCGGGAGATTTTTGTCAAAGGTCATGAAAGGGTTGAAATGTGTAAACTTATCAACGAAAAATGTTCAGCTGATATTAGTGATTTTGTGTTTTGCACCTGTCCTCGTGATATCAGGTGAAACTAATCTTGGTGAGAGATAGTTTTTATTGGCACCGGTGTCAATAGAGAAATTTAATCTCACCAAATCTGAGTAATTGAATTATTACATATGGTAGAAAGTTATTTGTCATTCCTCCTGAGGAATGTCCAGAGCTGTGTGAAAATTTAAATTTTTTTCACCTTCAGTAAATTGTTCAAGATTTTCTTCAACCGGAATGTCGTTTGGGTAATCTTCGGTTGGCATTTGTTCACATTCAGGCTCGTAGGAAGGAAAATGAGTTCCATGATAATAAACATTTGGTTGTTCATGTGTTGGATGGTACGATTCATGGTAATTAATAGCATTAGCGTGGTAGTTATTATGATTTTGCCTTGATTGCTGAGACACCACTTCAGGTTTGATTTGAGCTCTACCTGTTTGAGGAATAAAACGATTGTTTTGTTGAGGAATGAAATTACCGCGATTATTTTGCTGAGCAGCAAAATTACTTCTATTTTGTGTATTCTGGTGCCATCTATTCTGATTATTATAATAGGGCTGTTGTGGTTGTCTGTTGAAATCATTTTGAGCAAATTTATGAGCAAATGTCTGTTGTGAAGTTTGGAATTTATTTGTGAATCCTCCGTGGGGTGGAGTTCTTTGAAAAGTGTTTGGAAGTTTGGAGCTTCGCAGGTTGTTTGAAGAATTTTTCCTTCTTGCGCTGAGCAGCATTGTATTGTGCCAACGCGCTTTGAAAAGCCGCGAGAAGGGTATTCGGTCCAGTTGCTCTAGTAAGCATAGAGTAAGGCTCATTGAGCCCGTCAATAAAGGAATTCATGATCATTTGTTCATAACTTTTAGATAGAGTGTGAACGCAATGTTTTGTTGCACTGTCTAGAGCTAACTTGTCGATAATGTCAGACAATAACTCCTGACATTCGTTGTAAAAGTCTATGATTTTTCTGGAATTTTGTTGCAAGTATGTTATTTGTGAGACAAGGCCACAAAGGTCTACTTTTGTCTCCAAAATATTCTGTGAGCACCTTTTTTATTGCGCTCCATTCACAATCTGTGTGCCTAGACACTAGCGCTTGGCTTCAGCTTCGTCTAAAATCTTATCTCGGATTACGCTCACCCATAGGGGCATGACAGAGTCAATCTCCGCTGTAGATGAACATAAGCTTTTAGCATGTTCGAGCTTCTTTTCTACAGAAGCGATCCATGCTGATAAAGTTTTTCTTGTCCCCCTTATAAGGAACGATCAATTTTATTGCATCTGGTACTCGAGATGCATCAAAAGAGGATGTTTTGCTAGGAATTGCTACCACTCTAGATGGTCCTGCTTCCGTGGCATCGTTTCTCTCTTGCGTTAGCGAGGCTATTTGTAACCTCTGCTGTTCGAGTTGATTAGCTAGCTGCTCAATCATGCTAGGTGGTCCAGCCTCTTCGCTATAGTCTCTTTCTTGAGAAAGTGAGGCGATTTGTGACCTCTGTTCGGCAAGTTGAACAGTCAGTTATTCGATTTGCCTAGTCAGATCTTCCGTCATTTTGCGGGTTAACATACGCTGTTTATCACGGTTTATACACTCACTCACACTCACACGCGCACAGTTACTCTTTAATACGCTGTAAAATCTGTATTAACACTTGTTTAAGCACTAAATGATAAAATAAAACGTTGTTAAAATTCGATTAAGATAAACACTTTATAACACTTTTGATATTTTTCGACTGCGCCTTTTACTTAATATTAATACCTACTTGAGCGAATCAGGTGCGATAAGCCGTCGCGCTGATGATCCGAATGATTGATAGGGAGTGTCCTGGTTCGTGGGTGGTGAAAGTGCTGGAATTCGCCACAACTCGTCAATATACCCTTGGCGATGTATCAGCGTCGGTCGATGTTCCCTCGGCGATGCTTCTACGGGGCAGATTCACTTCACTTTTCAACGCACTTCAAAATCCTACCGACCTAAGCCAGTTACTGTTTACTATACTGCGAAGGACTTTTTAAAAAACTAAAACTCGAACTACACTGTTTGAATGATAGAAATAGAATGATTTATTACAACTCAATATTGTACCTAGCTACCTGTGGGCCCTATCAATTTAACTGCTGCCTAAGCATTCCGTTAGCAGACCACGTTGAACCGCCGGATGGTGTCCAGTTACGCTGATCGTTCTCGGAGCTGTTGCAACTCGCGCTCCAATTCGGACTGCTGCTGTTGCAATATTCTGACTTGTTGTTGTTGGATGGTTTCTACGTCGTGGTTGTTAAGTTCGGTTGACTGGTGTGTTTCGATTGTAACTTATATATATATATATATATATATATATATATATATATATAGTCAGTGTCGTCTTGTTCGCCTACTTTATCGGCCAGGGATTCAGAAAATGAGTTTTCTTCAACTCGGACAGCATCTTCGGCAGCGGAAATTAATGACTCACATGTAGCATCACGTGCCTCCAATGCTTTAATTCGTCGTTTCAACAACTGCATTTTTGTTGGCAAACTTTGTATGGTGGAATCTAAATCGTCAAACATTTCTCGGATTGCGACTATCTCGTCGTGGTACCCCGAGTTGACGTTATGGGCCATTGAAAAGTTTCGTCGAATGGAACGTACCTTCAGTGATTCCTTGGCTGAGAAAAGCTTAACTATGTCAACAGGCGGTGCATTGGTTATCATACCGTCTTGAAGATGCGATTCTGAGGCATGTATAATATTAGCCCACATCTTCCAGGCAATGTCCTGTGCCTGGATATGGTCACCATGTCTAGCACGAAGTTTTGCTACGAGCGTGTCCACCG
Source organism: Aedes koreicus (assembly GCA_024533555.2). Lineage (NCBI taxonomy): Eukaryota > Metazoa > Arthropoda > Insecta > Diptera > Culicidae > Aedes > Aedes koreicus. The sequence goes on along the minus strand of JAHHFK020003152.1, from coordinate 5,536 downwards.
ATTTTATAGATGCTGCTCCCGATTTATCTCGAGACGTCGGATCCAGAAGTGTTTCCTTGACGGTTTTGAAAACACCTTTATTATTCACCGATAAAGAATATATGTGTAGGAATAGATAAATTTCTTTGGTTTTCCAATGCTGTAGGATGTTTTCGGTCACCTTGTCAATGGTATAATGCCTGCGGTTGGCTTTGTCTTGGAATAAGGCAAATTTCGAGAAGTCAGCTTCCTCTGGCTCTCTGCCACTCCATGCCGGTTGAGCGACAGCACCAGCCTCATCGCACAGGAAAACAACCTCCTGTTTTAAGAATTTGTGAGCAAACAACCAACACTGGTGAACAAATTCCTCTGCGTTGTCGCCTGCTACTCCCCATTTTCCCACTTCTTTTCCGGAAGAATGGCCTTTAAAATGACGAACAGACACCGACAGCCAGCAGCTATAGTTGCCAATCGGTAGTTTTTGTTGAGAAAACCCGCCGGAGGAAGCAGTTTTTGGGTCTTCTGTGTCATCATCCGTAGTTAGATCAGCATCGTAATTGATGTCCAGCGGAAGTGGATTCAAATCGTCGCCATACTCTTCTTCCGGATCCCTTTCCGCGTCCATCAAAAATTCCTCTTCCGTGTACGTACTGGTGCCCGACTCCGATGCTGGATATTTCTGACGGCGTTTTTTATTTGCAGGTTCGGAATTTGGTTCGAAACACTTTTTTGAAGCCATTTTGTGTGCTGTTCTGTTGATTTGTAAATAAACAATAATCATACGTCATGTAAATACATATGCACGCTAAATGCAAACATAACTGTCAATGCAAATTTTTGGGAAAAGCTGAGTGCGGAAAAAATACACTGCACGCACAATCTTCACAAATGTCTAGGAATTCGTGAAACTTACAATATAAGAATAATAATAACACTTCCATTTGTGGACCTGAAAGTTAGACAATGTAGCTGCGAGAAAAAAAAATTGATATTAAATTATCTCATAAAACTTGGGATAGCTATGAATGATCTGAAATTATATAGCAATAGAATAGTAAACCTAAAATTTCGATGTGCTGTTCCGTTTCCTTGCAATAATTTATGTAGTGAGTCTCATCGGAAATAGTGATTTTAATTAAATGAATTTAAATGCAATTATGTCACATCATTTAATATCATAACATAAAATAATAAACTGACGTTATAATATAAAATAATAATACCAGCAGGCCAGTCAACTATAGCAGAATACATATATCCGTAACTAAGCTGAACATCCAATCATCGAAAGACTTCCACTGCTGCAGTTTCTATTGGATTAAGATCTACTAAGATTAGAATTTGTTTTCACAATAATAGTCAGAGAACATAATAAACGTAGGTACAAGATGTATCTGACATCTACTGGTATGTTACTGAAAATAAAAATTAGATGTGTATTAATATCATAATAATATTGGAAAAAAACTGAAAACAGCTAATAATAAGGCGAAATAAATTTCATATGAGTATGAATCCAAAAACTGAATCTTAATAAAACAAACATACAAAAAGATAAAAAATTGAATTTTTCGATAGCTCTTGTTTATCTGGACCCATAAATGATACTTCATGTCTGTGAAATAGGAAATAAATGATTGTAAACTGCTAGGTTTTAAATGAATATATATTTTAGATGAAGAAGGAAAGAGCTTTTTTTACACGGTGTTCAATAAGTTCGAATACAAGTTTTCATCATTGCGTAGGTATGCGCCATGTACATATTCTGCATTGGTATTGGTGTCAGCTTTAGCTTCATTCATACGCTACCGAATGTGCGCGGTGTTGACATTCTGTTAGTTGTTGTTTGTTTGTTACGCGCGATGAAAGAGTATCGGGACTTCGTAATTAAGCGTTTTTTGAACGGTGAGCGACCCGGCGATATATTCCGGCTGCTGAAATCGCATGGGGTCAAGCGGAACTTTGTCTACACGACCATCAGGCGATACCGGGAGACGTCCTCGACCAATGACCGTGCGAGATCCGGTCGGCCGCGTTCAGCGAGGACGCCACGGGTCATCAAGATCGTGAGGGAGCGAATTCGGCGCAAAAAGAACCGCTCAATCCGGAAAACGGCTGCAGATCTCAACGTTTCCATTGGAACCGCTCACACCATACTCACCAAGGACCTTGGTTTCAGGCCTTACAAAAAACGTAAGGTCCATGGCGTTTCGGAGGCTACCAGCAAAAAGCGGTTGGATCGAGCTAAGAGGATCCTCTCTCGGCACGCTGGTCAGGAGTTTGTTTTTTCGGACGAGAAACTGTTCGTGCTGCAGCAGCCGCACAATGTGCAAAATGACCGGGTGTGGGTGCCATCGAGGGACAGCATTCCTGAATCCAATATAAACATCCCTCGGTTCCAAAGTGCCGCGTCGGTGATGGTTTGGGGGGCAGTATGCAAACGTGGTAAGCTACCCTTGGTGTTTATTGAAAAAAAACGTCAAAATCAACGCGGCGTACTACAAAACTGAGGTTTTGGAAAAGGTTGTTGCCCCCAGTCTCCGAAGCCTCTACGGCGATGAGCACTACGTGTTCCAGCAGGACGGTGCACCAGCCCATACGGCAAATGTGGTTCAAGCCTGGTGTCGGGACAATTTAACCGACTTTCTGGACAAAACTTTGTGGCCTCCCAGCTCCCCGGACTTGAATCCTCTCGACTTTTTTGTTTGGTCCTATATGATGGCGAAGCTGAACGAATACAAGGTCAGCACTTTGGATCATTTCAAGACGGTAATTCTCAAAATCTGGGACGAAATGCCCATGCAGTCCGTGCGTGCCGCCTGCGACGCGTTCGAGAAACGTTTGAAGCTCGTTAAGGAGTACAAAGGGGGGGTCTTTCCAAGAGAAATGTTGTAAACGTTCCTTGTAAACATAGCTTTCAATAACATAAATCCAAAAAATAAAAAAACATGTTTTCATTTTTTTAACAAATTTTGAAAGTGTATCCGAACTTATTGAACACCGTGTAAGTAGAATTTTTCGAGTATGATTTTTTCTAAAAAATAAAAAAAAAAACATCCAAAACCTTTCTATCTTTTCAAATACATAACGTAGGTTAGATGAGCTATAACTGACAAGGATGCATATATGCGAAGCTTAAAATGACTTATAAAAAAGCATACAAAATGTAATGCATGGATGTTATAATATAAAATGATAATAATTTCATTTTAATACAAATGTCTGCAGATTGTGGTCCTGCTGCAATTGTACCATGAATCTGAAAGCTAAGACGAGAAAAAAAATTGATTTAAAATTATTTTACAAAACTTGGGATATCCATGGATGATCTGAAATTGTATAGTATATAAGGAATAAAGAATATAATGAACCTAAAATTTCGATGTGCTGCTCTGCTAATAAATGTGATATAACCACAAAGGAACTGACTCTTAGCTTCGGGTATTGATCCCTACTGAGCCCTTGCGGCACGTCAAGCCGGCCAGTTCAGCGCAAGGGAGTTCACTTTTTGAAATTAATGCGCAGAAAAAATTAGCTGTGATGAATGATGCCCGCGTGCGGTCTGCGACGGTTCACTCTGAATCCGATTCGATGCGAATTGACAAAAAACGTACGATACAAATTAGCGATAACGATGATGTTTTTCAAAACAACGCAACTTTTGCGGATGTCGTCAAACGAAGTAATGAAAATGTAAATAAAAAAAGTAAACAAAATAGTAGTAGTAAACTAAACAGTAGTAAACCAAGCAATCGTAAGGCTCGTCCGGTTATTGTGATCAAACCAAATGAGTCCAAACAAGCTTGCGATGAAACTCGTAATTTTTTGAAAACAAATTTAGATCCAAAATCACACAAGATAAGCAATTTTAGAAATGGAAAAGATGATGCCATTATTGTTGAATGTGCCATCGGTGCTAATGTAACGAATGTGAAAAATTGTATTGAAAGCAATCTGGGTGAAAACTATAGTGCTGTTGTTCCCACATCGGTGCCAAGATTGAAAGTAGTGGGTATGAGCAGTCAATTATCCTCCGATGTTTTCATAGACTATTTGAAAACTCAAAACGAAGGCATCGAAATAAAAGATGTAAAAGTAGTAAGAATGTACGAAAATCTACGGTTCATTTACAGCAAGTGTAGTGCGGTAATTGAAGTCGATTTGGGTACTTACAATAGTATGATACAGGCAAAGGAGGTAAATGTAGATTTTGATCGTTGCTTTAATGTGCTGAGATGCTTCAAATGTGGAGAATTTGGACACAGGAGCATGGATTGCAAAAACTATGATAAGTGCTCTAGGTGTAGCCAAAAACACAAGACATCGGATTGCACGTCAACTGTATTGAAATGCGTCAATTGTTTGAAAATGAATAGAGAACGTAAAATGAACTTGGACGTCACCCAAGTAACCATGAAGCTCTATATAGATACATCAATTTTGCATTATATTACGACATAAGTTTATGGTATAAAGCAGTCTAATCTTACGTGCGTTCTTAAAATAGAGCTAAAGTCGAAAAGGGCCCCACTCCTGTCAAATTAAAGCTAGCGCACATGCTTTATTGAAGCCCGAGAACAAGTATATATAGGGCATAGTTACTTTTTCAGCAGTTGAATTACTGCTTCTACTCAAATGTTTTATTGCATTTTTAAAAGCATATATAGAGCTTGGGATATTGGAAAAGAAAACATCAAAAATGTATTTATTTTTCTTCTATTTGAATTCATTTTCCTCTGTTACGTTTTTTTATTTAGGGATATTATTTCATATTATTCATCTTCGCGTATCATTGATGGGATTAATGTTTTATAAGCCCAAATGTGTTTCCTACATCGGTATTCGAGCCAAGGCTTCTCACGACTGATCGATGAATGCCAGTTGCGTTAATGCTCTTAGCCAAGAGAGCAATGGAAATTAATAAGACAACTGCATAATATAAAGGAAGCATACCCTAAGCATACCCTCTTTGTCGTTCTATAAAAACATATTTCATGCAGCTATTTTTAGATTTTTCTTGCTAAACACGTCGTTGAGACTGCGATACCCGAATCTTTTATCAGGGCAAACCTCAACCCGATATGAGTTACAAATGAAATCATACCCACCACCGTTCATCACACAACAAGCCGACACAATTTTGATACCCGGTGCAGGTTGAAACTGGATCATAAAAGAAAACGATACATCATATATATATATATATATATATATATATATATATATATATATATATATATATATATATATATATATATATATATATATATATATATATATATATATATATATATATATATATATATATATATATATATATATATATATATATATATATATATATATATATATATATATATATATATATATATATATATATATATATATATATATATATATATATATATATATATATATATATATATATATATATATATATATATATATATATATATATATATATATATATATATATATATATATATATATATATATATATATATATATATATATATATATATATATATATATATATATATATATATATATATATATA
>JAHHFK020003151.1:0-79405 GCA_024533555.2 Aedes koreicus | reverse complement strand
CCAAACAGGTTCATTCCAGAATGAAATGAGAAATAAACAAACGCAGTCGGGTGTGCCGTTATCAAAAATCGCCAGCTACAAACGGCCTCACCAACACATACTGGGCTTGTTTTTTTTTTTGGAAACTTCAGGTTGTTGGTTCGAGTGTTGCTAAATTCTTATGTTATGTGAAGCAAAAAGAATCGTTTCCCCCACAAGTGAGGAGTGTACGTGTACATTTTCCAGTCGCCATCATCGGTTCGATAAGACAAATTTATAACCTCTCACATGAGGATGAAGTCAATATGCCTATCTCCTTTTTTGGGGGTTTATAACTGGCGATTATTGTCTTCGATATTCCTCATAGTATTGTATGCTAAATCGAGAACCACTTTTTCGATGAATCGAACCGAATACAACACAATGTCAAGTCAGTTTCATTATTCGTGCTACACCGGCATGGTCTTCTTCTCTGTGCACACCGTCCTAAACACACGACAAACACAACACCAGACCAACGTTGTTTGGCCAAAAGATTGGACAAGTGGCACTACTAGAATGGCACATGCATGCTCCTGCATGAACAGAAGACGGCCCCCTTCACATGAGCGCATGCATGCCTGCACCTAACCCACATGCATAAACGAAAAAGTGCATCGCGTGGATCCTTATTACAGGTTACAGAGATACATAGTTACATGTACCTACCTGCAGCACTGCACTGATGTCGTTATGTGTGGTCATAAAGGAAATGAGAACAACAGCTGTCAGTGACGGTCGCTGGCTAAGCAGGCTTTGGATTTAGTCAGGCTATTTGCGAATACAACATGCCCGTGCGATTCTGTTCGATAGAGCAGTAGGCCTAGAGGTGGTGGTCACGTGGCTTTAGCTGGTTTTGATCGGCCTTCGTTACAAAAGCTATTGCAGCCCACTGCACACTCAACGCGGTGGGGGACACGTTCAGAGGTAAGGGGTTTTTGCAAGGCACAATCTATACTGGAGAGCTAGAGGTGGTAAATAAGTAAACTTCGTACGTTGTAAGCTGGGCGCTGTTTGAATCCGAAGTTTGAACAGTCATCGGCAAAAAAAGGGGCCAACTGAAATTTTGCAAAAAATATGGTCATATAGCAAATAACAGCATTATAAATTTTAAAAAATCATTCAAAACATTTAGGCTTGTCAAGAGAAATAAAATATTTATGATGAAAAAAAGTTAGCAATTTCTGTTATTCAGATTTTTTTTTTCGTAACGGTCTCTTGTATTTCCCTTATTCTAGTGACCATGTTTGCATCCCTTTTGCGTTTCTTGCTTCTGCCGGGCGATCCACTACAGATCCAAACGTTCTGTATTTCAAGCAAATTATTCCAACGGCTTCTTTGGCCATTCCGTACTTTCTGGCAACAATCCGTTGCGATTCGCCATTTTCCACATCTCGAATTGCCATTTTCCAGCACTCAAAGGAATCGAATGTGGAAAAACCGTGATTTCGACCAAAAACCCATCAAATCAACCATAAACAATCGAGGGGTCTAGTAATGAGAACTCGTAGGATTTATATCGATTTTCAATCTGGACGCAAGTCCATCTGACAATATGGCAACCAGTATTTTTATAAAATCAGATGACGTTAGAAAAAACGATAACTTTCACGTCAATTTAACCCAGTACGGCTGAATACTAATTCTAAGATATATCAAGCATTATATATAGTTAATCGCAAAATTGAGCGTACACACCTGGTAAGCTCGTTATTTTTGAGTTTTTTGAGGTTAAAACGTAAATAATCAAACCAAATTTTGTTCTTCATAAAGACGATCCTTTTTACTCTCATGTAGTTATATTAAAAAATAAAAACGGTCTTATTTTTACTTTACGTTTCAACAAACAAAAACCATAAACTTAGACGTAGCAAAATTGAGCGAACAGTTCAAGCTTTTGTTAAAAAAAAAATAAAAATCAGTTCAGAACAGCTAACACATAACAAAAATCAATCATTCAGTATTTGGCATCCAGCAATGCCTGTAAGTGCTTTGGCATCAATTCGGCGAGATTTCTGGTCACTGTAGCTGGAATACTCTCCCAGATCTCCTTAATCACCGTCCTGAGTTCCGCTTTGTTCCTTTTATTCTTCAGACGGTTCTTGATTTCCCACCACAGCTGTTCAATAGGGTTCATGTCCAGTTATTGTGGAGGTGTTTTGAGTTGATTGGGGACGTTATAAAGTAGCCACTCTCGTACGCCGAAAGCGGTATGCTTCGGGTCATTATCCTGCTGAAAGTAGTAATCGCGAGGGAGACCCAATTTCTGCACGGAAGGCTGCAGGTTCCGTTTCAGGATGTTCAAGTAAGCCATCTCCATGGGCGAATCGCTTAACTCCATGGTTCCAGTTCCAGAAGCTGCCATTGTACTAAACATCAGGTGACTGCCGCCGTCGTGTTTTACCGTGGCGAGCAAATGCTGAACCTGCCCAAGTAACACAACTTGTTATGTAATGTTCAAAAATTCATCTTTTAGACATGATCTCATGTATTTCTAGTACACATAACTTATTTTTGGTATCTTATATGACCAAAACAGCGCAATAAATCGATCTATTTGAAACATCTTTAAGGTCACACAAAGTTTTTAGATACAGATTTAGGACTAATAATACGTTTTCAAGATACTTTGAATTTTGAATAGCATGCTTTCAACATGATGATGAATGATTTCAACTACCAAGATAAGAGGTAGTTTCTAACAAAAACCACACCACAAAAAAAATCAAAAAACAGAATTTTTCACCCGATCCCCACCAAATTTCCAGAAATGGAAAAAAAACAATAAAACTTAATTTTACCTTTTTACCCGTATTTTATTTACAGTCCATACCCAAAGCCCCCCCCTTGGCCTAACCCCCGCCCATAAGATTCTGCCCAACCTGTGAATCAACCGTTTTTTGCATGTAAACCCATACTTTCTTCAGTTCCTCGACTGTCTTCACTACCTTAGGTCGTTTAAGAAGGTGCTGCTTCATAATCGCCCAGTACTTCTCGATAAGGCGGAGCTCCGGAGTGTTGGGAGGGTTGAACATTTTCGGCACGAAATTGACCTTATTGTCCGCATACCACTTCAGCACGTCCTTGGAGTAGTGGCATGAGGCCAAATCCGGCCAGAAGATTGTTGGGACGTTGTGGGCCTTCAGGAGAGGAAGCAGCCGCTTCTGGAGGCACTCTTTTATGTACACCTGTCCTTTCATCGTGTCCTGGGTCACGAAAGGTGCACTCCGCTTCCCGCACGTGCAGATGGCTTGCCAAACCAGGAATTTCTTCGCAAATTTGGACATCTTCTGAGTGCGGACATGCTCCGGAACGCTGAACTTATCCTTGGCCGTGAAAAACAGGTTGCCGGGGATCTGTTTGAAGTCGGCCTTCACATATGTTTCGTCGTCCATGATGCATCATTCAACTTTCGTCAGCAAGTTGAGGTACAACTTTCTGGCACGGGTTTTGGCGGACTTGTTCTGCTTCTCGTCGCGATTAGGGGCCTTTTGTACCTTGAACGTTCGAAGCCCAGCCTTAGTTTTGGCCTTCTGGACAAAACTTCGGCTTAGGTGCAGCTTCTTAGCCACATCCCGAACGGAGGCGTTCGGATTTCGGTTGAAGGCCCCAACTACGCGGTTGTGATTTTTGGTGTTGTACGGAATACTTTTTCCTTCACTTCTGGGCTTCCGATCGGTGGTCAACCGTTCCTCGAACCGCTTAATCACTCGCGACACCGTGGAATTCGCGATTCCCAACGTTTTAGCGATGGAACGATGCGAGAGATCCTTGTTTTCGTGATGAATGCGCAAGATTTTATCACGCACGAGCTGTTCTTTCGACTCCATTTCCGCGAGTTTTGATCACAGGACTTTAAAACATGCAGGATGTAAATAATGCACTATGAACTAAATCCACCCAAATTTTCATTAAATTCTACCCAACGGTTAAAAAGTTAGAGCAATTTCATAGTGTGGCAATTTCATCGTGGACACCCTTTAGCATCATAATAACAAATAGCTTATAATCAAGTAATTCCAAAGTAAAAACAATCGCAGAAATACATGAACATGACATGCTAGTTTGAGAAATGTCAGACGAATAGAACTTATCAACGATTGTTAAGATAGTTGTGATAGTGAAAATTATGTTTGTTTATGAGGAGAATATGCAGAGAATAGTAAAAAAAAATTACAATCGTTTTTGGCCAAATCGATTGTTTTATAAATATAAGAAATCTAAAGATGGTAAATGCTAATAACGCTTAACAAAATATCATATGCTAGGCAGCTTTTATGGTGCAACTTTTGGTTTTATTCTTGCATAATTTGTGCACCGTTCTAAAGATTGAAAAAAAAATCAACTAAAAATGCTCTTATATTTTGCAATTTTGTAGTATCTCTATTGAAATCATCAAAAATCGTCATGGTGGATTAGACACATGGTCTACACTGTCGATTAAAAGTATTTTTAAAATATAGGGACCAATTATAGAGGTCGAGTCGACCGTCATTTTGCTCGACAAGTTTATTTTGCTATTACAGTTGTCGAGATCGCCAAAATTTTGTCGAGCAGGTCGACTCAGTAGACCGTTCGAAAACGAGTGATGGATCTGTCACATTCTGTCGAGTAAGTTTGTTTTGATACGCTTTTTTTTCGTCTGGAAGTGATAACTGACCGAGCAAGGTAAGAAATACCGTAAATCATTGTTTTTATTTTTTGAGGTGAATTAACAGAAAAAAAATTCCTTCTTGCCAAAATTGTCCACTCTTCATAAAAAAAAAACAAATAATTGAACTTATGGAAACGAATGTGGACATCGCCAGAGGTTTTTGGGAGTTGGAGCCACACAAACAAATGTAAAGCAGAAGTGGGAGTAAATTGTCCAAGAGCTCGATTCATTAGGACCACAAATTGGGCCTTTGGTCGGAATGACAAAAAAATAAGTGTTTATTTTTCGAGTGAATACTATTAAACTTGTGAACCTCATGCGAGTCATCTCACTTAACACGAAGCGTGGAATAAATCTGATTCTAGCGTTCAGCATCCGACACTTCACAAAGAAGTATGTTATAATAGATAAGTTATGACTGTTTTTACAGGTCTGGATCGACTAAACTGGTGGATGCAAAACTTGAACAAAATGAAATCTCGAGAGCCGATGCACAAAGAATAATGGACATCCTAGAAAAGAGGAAGTAAAAACTTAAACTTGAGCCTAAATAGAAAGACATTGATCTAAAAAAACGAGAGTAATGTTTAAAGGAGACATCAATGGAATAAGCGCGCGGGTGTTCCGGTAAAATGTAACCAAGACTGGTTCCTGTGGAAATCCAGCATCTCCTGAAAGACAAACAAACTTAACAAACTTGAAATAATGCATAACATAACTATCGAATACATGAACTGCGAATTTCACGCACACTACTAGAATTTGTCAAAGACAAGTCGTAATTTCTATACAAATTTTGAATAGTTTATTAATTTGATGGTAGTTATAATAGGCAAATATATGAACGTATCAGCTGTTTTAGAATCTTTTTTCAGAATTTACCAAAAAGTTCTGAAGGCTTTTATGAAGTTGTGTGCATGTTTTTCAAACAATGCAAACTTATGTGAGCATGTAGAAAGTTAAATAAATAATTGGATCTACAGTAATAAGAAGTAATTAAATAATTGGATTTATAATTAGGATTTTCCCGAAGTTCTAAGAAAATGAAGAAAGCTCAGCACAATATTCGTTAGTATCTCGTATAAATACAAACAATGCAGTGGACTTATGAGAAAGATCTGAGAGAACTTTTCATAAATTTTGTTAGCATGCATTTTCTCAAAAAATTTAGTATGTTGATAAAGCTACCAAGAACTTCTGTAAGCTTGTTGAAAATCAAGGAAACTCCCTAGAAAATTTTGGGAATTCACTAGTAATTCAGAAAGGAATATTCTGGAGGGATTCTTCAAAGTACTGAAGGAGACTTTCCAGAAGATCAGAAAAATAATTCCTTTACAAAAAAAAAACTTCTCCGAATGTCGGGAAGGGACTTCATTTAAGTATAGGACGCACTTCTTAGTAGTTCAAGCTAGAAAATCTAAGAAAGTAAAAACAAACATCCGTGGAGTTCAAGGTTCCCAAAAGTCCAGAAATAAATTTCTTCGAAGTTTAGGATGAAACTTACCTAGTTAATTTAGTTCAGAAGAGAACTCCCCGAAGTTTTGAAAAGATTTTCCTCGATGTTCAGGATAGGACTTATAAGAAGTTCCGAAAGAAATTTCCCTTATCAGACTTCTTAGAAAGTCTGGAAGAAACTATTCCGAACTTTAGGAGTGAATTTCCAAGAAATTCGTGACTGACTGTGTAAATTATTTTCTCTATTATTTATTTGTTCAACTGCTATCAAACCCACTCTACAAAATTAATCAGCTACACTCATGATTGCGAGAGGGAACTCATTCTCGCTCTCACAGCATCCAGTAAATTTAAGTACTAAACCGAAGATCACCGATAGGCTCGATACTGGAATCAATATGTTGTAATAGTTAGTCGAAAATATACCTTGCTACCGATCAGTCGTGTTCTCCCTCAAATCCCGTGACTTTTCAATAGTGGAAGAAACGTTTGTTCAACGTCCAGTGACCTTGCATGACCTTACATGACCCCGTGGTGTATGTATCACCCATCAAACCCAGTGACCTAAGATCGAAGAAGATACATAGTTTTGGTCCTTCGAACCGGATTTCGGTTGAAGTGACGCAGAACCAAGTGTAACGGTGGTGAAATCCGGCGAGTTAACGCCATTCTCGATAGTTGGTGTCCCACGCGATCACCATTGTGCAACGCCATTGCTCCAGCCTGTTGTGTGATATTTGACTGCAGTGTGCCATCTACCCATTGGAATCGACGGAAGGAATCGACTTGGATAGTGACCGATTTGCATGACGGCGGATATAATTACATGAGCTGCAAATTAAAATCCAATCAGTAGGAAAAGCTAAGTATTCCCAAAAGGTTTGTCTGTGGTGGCTTCTGAATGCATGGTCAGTCGTCGACCAAAAGGAAATAAAACTCGATTGCCTGTGGCAAATTCGATGAAACACAATAAACAATAGTTTGCATGCTTTGCGTTTTTTTTTCTTTGGAATACGAGATTGATGTCTGCTTTGAGTTGAGTCCGCTTTGAGGTTGATTGGTCATTTCGTTCGATCGATATTTTGAATTTGTCTGTCCATCTGTGGGTCTCTGTCAACCGCGCTTCGATCATTGTTCGGTTCGGATAAAATTGTGAACAAGTACAGTGAAGTACGCAGCGAGAAAAATGGCTAGCAGTGATCTTCGAAAGTGGGCGAAAAAGGAACGTTTGTTACGATGTGTGGTGGAATCGATTATAGAATTTGTGCAAAATTATAATGAAGCTCGTGACAAAGGATCCGTGGATGCAAGATTGAAAAAGCTTGATGAAGTGTATGATACTTTTAGTGAAGTGCGAGTGAACATTGAACTGTTGATGGAAGACGACGACGAAGAAGACCACACTGAAACGGAGGAAAGTGAAGATGCCCGTAGCAAACGGATCGCAGTGCAGAAGAAAAATGACGAGAAAAATAGGAAAATAATGAAGGATTTCGTGAATCAGTACTTCTTTCTGAAGCAGGCGCTGCAATCATTTTTGTCATCACCGGGATCTAGTACGAGAGTAGATGCAGCTTCGACGATGCAGTCGGCTTCAGTTGCTACGATGCGTGTGAAGCTACCAGAATTGAAGCTTCCTGTGTTCCGTGGCTCATTGATGGAATGGGTCACGTTTAGAGATTCGTTCAAAAATCTTATCGTGGAAAATCCGCATCTTTCGGATATTGACAGGTTTACATACCTGCGTTCATCGCTTGCAGGTGAAGCCTTGCAACAAATTGCATCAATTGATCTGACTGATGCAAATTTTTCAATAGCGTGGAACTCATTGGAATCGCGCTATGAGAATAAAAAGCTCTTGGTAAAGTCCAACCTTGATGCCTTATTTACGGTCCAACCCATGAAGAAGGAGACGTTTGAGTCACTAAATCACGTGATCAACGAATTCGACAAGCATCTTCAAATGTTAGATAAGTTGGGGGAACACACAACCAATTGGAGCACCATACTGGTGCATATGCTCTCTAGCAAACTGGACCCCACTACGCTTCGTTTGTGGGAAACGGAGCATCGTTCAAAGGAAGTTCCAAAGTTTGATAAATTTATGGAATTCCTGAGAAATCATCGTTCGGTTCTGCGGTCAATCGCCGGAGAAATTCCTAATCCACCAGAACAGAGGAAGGCAGCTCGGGTAAGCAGCAGTTACGCCGGCATGCAGTCATCGTGTCCAGTGTGTGGTGAAGGGCAACACATGGTGTTTCAGTGCAAACGGTTCAAGTCAATGAAAGTTGACGAAAGGAGAAATGCTGTGAAATCGAATCAGCTGTGTTTCAACTGCCTGTCTCGAGGACACATAGCAAAGGTCTGCACACGGGGGAACTGTCATAATTGTGGACAGCGGCATCACTCTATGTTGCACTACAAGTCAAATGAATCATCCAACTTGCAATCCGTTCCACAGTCAAATAAGCGTTTACAACAGGGCCCACAGAACCCACAATTTATTCAGACATCCACAACCTCACAAACTAATAATCAAGCACCTAATACTCCTCAGCAATCTAACCGCACATTCACAATCTCCACACCAGTTATTCCAAATTCGCAAAGCCAAGTGCCACCTTACACAGACATTCCTACAAGCCACAATGTGGTACTCTCTGCTAATGAAGCCAAGGCATCACGATCGGTTATACTCGCAACCGCCATCGTGGTCCTTGAAGATCAATTCGGGAATACTATGCAAGCTAGAGCATTACTAGATAGTGGTTCTCAGCTTTGCTTCATTTCGGAACACGCGTCGCAGTGTTTGAAATTCAAACGGTCACGCGAGGCACTTTCTATTAGTGGTATTGGTCAAGCTGCTAAGAAGTGCAAGCAATCCATCTTTGCTCGGGTTCGCTCTCGCATCACTTCCTTCGCTGGGGAGGAAGTATTCTACGTACTCCCACAAGTTACGTTGAATTTGCCTATTCGGAAGATTGACTCGTCAAGGTTGGATCTTCCGACGGATATCGTACTCGCTGATCCACTTTTTACAGAACCTAGTAGCATTGATGTAATTATTGGAGCAAGTCTTTTCTTTGAGCTACTGAACAAGGAACAGATCAAGCTTGGGGATAGTGGACCTATTGTGCAAAACACTTCCCTTGGCTGGATTGTTTGTGGAAATTTACCTGATGAGTTTGATGTGAGCAGACCGCACGTTGCCAACACGTGTACAGAGAACTTGGACGAGTTACTCACACGCTTCTGGGAGTTGGAGTCGTGTAAAACTGACAGCGTACTATCGTTAGAGGAATATGCCTGCGAGAAGTTCTTCGACCGTACTGCAGTTCGAGATTCATCTGGAAGGTTCATAGTAACGCTTCCAAAGAAGGATTACCTCATTCAACAACTCGGAGATTCAAAATCCACGGCATTGAAACGTTTTCTTTCTCTTGAACGTCGTCTGGATGGTAACACCGAATTGAAGCAGATGTACAGTGATTTCATCCATGAATATCTTCGTATGGGGCATATGGATGAGGTAGTGGAAAACGAGGAAGACGCTTCTATGCCACAGTACTTCATTCCACATCACTGCGTTATTAAACCCGACAGCACAACTACCAAATTGCGTGTTGTGTTCGATGCTTCATGCCCTACCTCGTCCGGAATCTCCCTCAACAATGCACTGATGGTTGGTCCGACTGTCCAGGATGATATAATCGCGATCGTCCTTCGGTTCAGATTTCATTGGATTGCCATCGTTGCAGATGCCGAAAAAATGTACCGTATGGTGCTACAAAGTTGGGCGGACAGAAAACTGCACAAAATCTTCTGGCGAGACAACCGGACTGAAAAGATCCGTGTTTTCCAGCTAAACACCGTTACATACGGAACGGCCTCAGCACCGTATTTGGCCACCAAATGCCTTAAGCGGCTTGCAGAGCTGGATGGACACAAATTTCCTGAAGCAGCTAAAATCCTTAGCAAGGATTTTTATGTTGACGACATGATGTCCGGTGTTGACGATGTACAAGAGGGAATCAAGCTGTGCAGCGACATTCAGCAGTTGTTAAAAGGTGGGGGATTCAACCTGCGAAAGTGGAGTAGCAACTGTCCAGCCGTTCTAGAGAAGATGCCCATAGAACTCCAAGACGACCGCACTTCCTTCGAACTCGACGATTCAAGTGCTACCATAAAAACGCTTGGGCTTATCTGGGAGCCTAGGATAGATGTATTTCGCTTCAGAGTTCCAGAGTGGACCTTGTCGGAGATCTGCAAACGCACAGTCGTTTCCGACTTAGCAAGAATCTTCGATCCTATCGGGCTAATCGGAATCGTAATCGTTTCTGCCAAAATATTCATCCAGACCCTCTGGAAACAGAAGGTTTCTTGGGATGAGCCTTTGCCAAATGATGTTCAAGCAGAATGGATCGAGTTTCGAACCAGTCTGTCCAAGCTCAAAAACTTGCAGATTCCGAGATGGATCGCTTTTCGGAAGGATTGTCTCTCATTAGAGCTCCACGGCTTTTGTGATGCATCAATGAAGGCCTATGGAGCATGCATATATGTCCGATGTACACATTCCGATGGGACAATCACGTCTAACTTGTTGGTAGCCAAGTCGCGAATCGCCCCGCTCGCAGAGCTGGGAAAGAAGAGGAAACAGCTCACAATTCCTCGATTGGAGTTGTCTTCCGCCGTGTTGTTGGCTCATCTCTACGAGAAAACAGCTTCAAGTGTTCCAATATCTGCTCAGTCTTACTTCCATACCGACTCGATGATCGTAAAATATTGGCTTTCGTCAACCCCGTCGCGCTTTCAGATGTTCGTGGCAAACCGAATATCGGAGGTACAACAACTCACAAGGAGTGGAACATGGAGGCATGTGGCAGGTACAGAGAATCCCGCTGATGCATTATCTCGCGGTATTTCACCTGAAGATCTACAAGCTAACACGTTATGGTGGCATGGACCAGAGTGGTTGACAATGGAGAAACAGATGTGGCCTGAAACACAAGAAGTTGTACTGGAAGAACTTGATCGGACGGTACTCGAGGAAGATTCCACTGTGGCAGCAGTTGTTTCTGTAACTCAACCAAATGAGATCTTTGGGCTACATTCTACATTGCATCACGTGGAAAAATTGGTGGCATGGTTGCTTAGGTTCAAGTACAATGCACTGCATGGTCGTGGATCGATTTCCAAGAAGACGGGTCCACTAACGCTCGCGGAGCGAGAATTTGCTCTATTACATCTAGTGAAGCTATCACAACGAGAGTGCTTTGCTCAGGAGATCGCAGATATCGAAAGGACTGGAGAAGTTAAGCCAAATTCTCGCATCAACTCACTGCATCCAAAGCTGGTTGACGGTGTACTCCGGGTTGGCGGCCGGTTGGAGAACGCAACAATCTCGCAGAACCGGAAACATCCTATATTACTTGATAAGGATCATCCGCTAACTTCCATGATCATGCGTCGATCCCACTACGAAAACCTTCACGCAGGTCCACAATTGATGATAGCCAGTGTACGCGAAAGGTATTGGCCACTCAGTGCTCGAAGTCTTGCACGGAAAATTGTGCATAGATGTGTGACCTGTTTCCGAAACAAACCATCCGTGCAAGAACAATTGATGGCTGATCTCCCGGTTGAACGTGTAACACCAGCTCCACCATTTCTGCGTGTCGGAGTAGACTATTGCGGTCCCTTTTTGATAAATTATCCCCTTCGGAAAAGGACCACCGTGAAATACTATGCAGCTATTTTCGTTTGCTTGGTGACTAAGGCAGTCCATATTGAAATGGTAGCTGATCTCACCACGCAAGGATTCCTCGCTGCATTGAAAAGGTTCGTGGCTAGGCGTGGAAAGCCAACCATGATCATGTGCGATAATGGTTCTAATTTCGTCGGTGCAAGGCGGGAGCTAAATGAGCTCGGTGTACTGTTTGAAGACCAGCAATCCCAGCAATCTATCGCTGCACGCGCTGCTGACATAGGAATTGAATTTAAATTCATTCCAGCCAAATCGCCAAATTTTGGCGGCTTGTGGGAAGCGGCAGTTAAATCGATGAAACAGCACCTGAAGAAAACCATTGGATTGAAGATAGTTACGCCAGATGAATTGAATACTGTCCTTACACAAATCGAAGCTTGCCTTAACTCGAGGCCACTCACCCAGATCAGCAGTGACCCGAATGATTTCAATGCGTTGACCCCTGGACATTTTCTCATCCAGCGACCGCTGACAGCTGTCGCAGAACCGTGGCTACAGGACATTCGTCAAGATCGTCTCTCTAGGTGGCAACAGGCTCAAGACTTTGTTCAACGCATTTGGTCAAGGTGGTCAACGCAATACCTATCTGATCTGCACAACAGAACCAACTGGACCAGACAGAGAAACAACCTGTTTGTAGGTACAATGGTTTTGATCAAGGAGGACAATCTCCCACCCCTAAAGTGGCTGTTGGGAAGAGTGACGCAAATCCACCCAGGAGCAGATGGGAACATCAGGGTGGTTACCATTCAGACGAAGGATGGAAGTTTCGTTCGGGCAATCTCCAAAATCTGCATCTTGCCCATCAGCGATAACGATCAACCATCAACCCCTGGAGAGAACTAAACCTCCTCCTACGGAAGGCACTGGAGTGCCTGCGGGAGCCAACTGGCTCTCGCATACCAGTTAAGTGTTTGTATGTTAATATATTTCAAAAAACTCATGGAATGTTTTGTCATCATAGCCGATCACCCCCGAAGGCCACTGGCCTTCCTACGAAGTCATCAACGGACTCTGCGTCTTGTTAGCCAACGTAACCCGCTCACTCAAATTGCTCAGACGATTGATTTTCTGCTCAGCTCAGCAGGCATCAACATCGATCGATTCTTTGATTGTGGCCAAATCAAGGAATCCAGCACAGTTCCATGCTGCGTGTGTCAAGGGGACAACAAGGCACCGGCAGCAAGGGAAGAACAACCGCACGAGCGTCGAGTAAGACCAGCAGAGATCGTAGAAAATCCCACCCTCAAGAGTCGAGCAACCAACCGGACACCTTTAACCTGGCGAACGCATCATCATCGGCGCAGGAGCGCTCGCGGAGGCGCGCAAGCCTCCGCGACAGGGAAGTCGTTTAAACCTTGCTTTTGACTTGTAAAAAATCGCCTCTCATCTTTTTCAGTAGCTCACCTCATCCTCGGCGCTCTGACGGAGTGCGCAGCCGAAGGAGAATCCGTGGTATAGGTCCGCTACGTTGAATCCACGAGACGATGTCGGTACGAGTCAGATGTCAGCCGATAGACGATATCGATCCACACCGATTGATAGGACAACACCGCCCGAAGAAGTGTTCCGTCGATATTGTATCACCGATTTCATCCAAAGCACCGAACCCCGTTCAATACTGTGATAACTATTGTTTACTCCATGTGTTTTTTGTTAACTAGTAGTAGATAGATCAGTTAGTTAAATTGAAATTCCGCGTATTTCAAGGCGGCCGGTTATGTAAATTATTTTCTCTATTATTTATTTGTTCAACTGCTATCAAACCCACTCTACAAAATTAATCAGCTACACTCATGATTGCGAGAGGGAACTCATTCTCGCTCTCACAGCATCCAGTAAATTTAAGTACTAAACCGAAGATCACCGATAGGCTCGATAGTGGAATCAATATGTTGTAATAGTTAGTCGAAAATATACCTTGCTACCGATCAGTCGTGTTCTCCCTCAAATCCCGTGACTTTTCAATAGTGGAAGAAACGTTTGTTCAACGTCCAGTGACCTTGCATGACCTTACATGACCCCGTGGTGTATGTATCACCCATCAAACCCAGTGACCTAAGATCGAAGAAGATACAGACTGCTCAGAAGTTTATAACAGAAATCTTTCCCAGAATTTCATCTGGGAGTTTCGCAGAATAACAGGAGAAAACTTGCCTGAAATTCAAGAGATAATCAATGAAGACCTGTAGAAGCAGCCTATTCTTACTTCATTCATTTGACCGTAATAATATGCATTGCCCACGACACCATATTAAAATATAGTAAAGACCTCCACCATATCCTCAACCGTTCGCATCTTACTATGAGCTAAGACACAAACTCATATAAAAAATTCAATTCATCGGTTTCCATCTCACCTCGTTTTACAGCTTTGATTGCCAATTCAGGCGATCGATTCAATGACCTTCTATGGCATGTCAGTTCGTCGGTGAGAATTTTTTTCTGAAGTTTAGCATAGAAGTTAAAAAACATATTTTCAGAAGTTCAGAGAAGTGAAGAAAAGAAGTTTTTAGAAGTTCAGAAAAATATCAAAGAAGTTTTTGAGAACTCTTCTAAAGTTCAGAAAATCCTCCAAAAAATTCAAAACAATAATCCTCAATTAAGAAAAACTTCCCACTTAGAATACAAGAAACTCAGGAAAAAGTTCGGTGATTTTACCAGAAGGTCAGAAAACTTCAAGATAAAATCAATGAAAAGAGATCGATTACTGTCCACATTTTAATAAAGAACTTTCTCCGAATTTTTTTCCAACTAGCAACTTTGAAACAGATTTCCAATGAGGTTTTCAGAATAACAAAAGCATTAATGCAATTGGAAAAACAAGAGTGAAAACGGTTAACACTTATCCTTCGAATGTCAAAAATGATAACTAAGGTGATGGAAGTCCTGTATAATTGCATGGTGTAATATTTGAATGACTTTTTGAAATCTTTCAACATAACAGTTGACAGTCGAGTTCCGTTGCCGACTCGATCAGATTAAGTCGGTTTTTGTAATGTGCAAGTTTGCTCAACTCGACAGTGACAAGTGTCCAGGCGAATTGCTCGACTCGACTTCTATGATTGACCCCATAAAAAAAAATGTCTAGATTATCGAGCGATTTTCTTTTTTACTCAAAATATATCATATCAATCATCAACAAAACAAAAAACACAGCTTTCGAAAATGTTAGTGATAATTTTAATTATAGTTCCAACCGGTACTGTAATTTAGTCCATAGCTATGCCGTGAAGTTGAAATTGAGTCCGAAATATATCTTGAGAGCAGTCTAATAACATGCTCATGATGGTCGATTGTAAATTATTTGAGTTAGTTATTATAACATCATAATATTAGAGCATCTTCTTGGTAAAATGTCATTTGGCTCCAGAAATTTTTGAAAAAAATGACGTTTCTTGTGGACTATCATAATGAATCAACTGCTGATGGTGATTCTTATTGCATGCTATAGTTCTGAAAAATATGTTTGTTTTTTTTCTTTCTTGTAGTCAAACCAATTCTATAACCGTTTCTTAAGAAGATATCTTGCATATGGGCTAGGTCTGCTTTTTAATCGATATGAAAAATTTATAAAAAGTAATGGGAATTCATAAACATATTCATCATGTTCATAACAAACATTACTGTCAAATTCGATCTGTATTTACATCTGCTAGTTTGACACTAGTTGGATTGAATTGTTGTGTTCATGCATTTCTGCATTTAGTTTCCCTTTTTAATGACTTGATTATAACCTATTGGTTATTGTGATGCTATAAACTACCTAGATAAGACATCGCCATGTCAACAGGATGTTATGCAGTGCATCTTTAAAACTTCTTATGCTACCTAAAAAATGTTATAAAAAGATCGGTTAACTGTTCTGTTTTGGTCATATTTGAGTCGAAAATTTAGTCATATGTTCTAGAAAAATACATGAGTGACTTATGAAAGGCAAATGTTTTGCGACAACATCCTCTTAGCTTGTATATGACAAAAGATGTTTTTCATTTCATTCTTAATACTCGTGTATAACAACATTTCAAGATAACTGACCAAAAAGATGTTTTTGGTGTTACTAGGGTGGAGTTCTGATCCTGGGTTTCTCCACACCATCTGCCTTCCATCCGATCCGAAGTTGATTTTCGTCTCAAGGTTTTTCAAGGTTCCTTCGTATTTCCACTTGTTAATGATTTTCTGCACAGTAGAGTGGGTTCCTCCGACAGCCGCTGCTATTTCTCACAATGACTTTCCGCGACAACATATGCTTATTATCGATGTACGCGAATAAATACCAGTTTCTTTCCTCTCGACAGGAAACAAAAACAAACACTTTCCAAGCTGCTGTGGGGCAATGACGTCTATATAAGGTCTGCGGCAACGCAATGTTTGCTTGTATTAGAAGCAAACATAATGTAAACATTACTGAGCCGACGACTGATGACATAAGACTATTCAACTTTCTATGGGCGTGCATAGATTCAGACATAAAAAAAAATCGGTTCAAACGTTTATTATAAATGCTGAATTGTGGAAATAATACTAATACAAATGCCATTTATTGAGCAGAAGCATTTCCTCCCGATAACATGGATCATTTATAGTGAATTTAACTGAAGTAATTGAATTTTTGCCACATTAACTTTCAAAGGCTGGGACTTGGCAATCAAGTAGCGATATAGAGCCAATTTTCCATCATCGATAGACTGGAATCGGTTGAAAAATTAAGTTTTATAGCGCACACAATAAACAATCACGGAGCGAACGAATAAAAAAAAAAAGTATGACGTAGCACGTTCCGAGCTCTTGTGTAGCGTTCGCGAGGTGTGCGGTGGTATTATTAGTGTCATGAGCGAATTTTGCTCATTTCACTAATATTGTTGTGGCCAGACCTTATATGGAAGTCATTGGCTGGGGGGGTTGACATTACACACTGACAAAAAAGTACACAGAGACAAATTAGATAGTAAATTTTACCATTATTGGGGGTTAGGATGACTATTGCAGTATACTGATTTTGAACCGACTATGATCATGGTCAAAACGACCATTAAAAATAGTTGATCCAAAATTTCCAATATGGCGGAATAGTCCTTGTTACCATGATCATAGTCAAGAATGCCATGAACGTGGTGAATTCGTCCATTTTCATGGTTATTTTAACCATTATATACAATAGTCATCTTGACCATGATTTAATTGTCGGTATAACGATAGATTTTTTCTCAGAGTACATACAAGGTTAATTTGTTTGGGAAAATTAAAGATGTACGCTCAATTTTGCAATGTTCAACATAGGTTTTACAATTTTTAGGATAAAATTATTAACAAAAAAACTTTTTGGAAAATTTGTTTGTGCATAAGGCTAGTGAAATGTGAGAGTATTAAATGTACATCAAAAGGAAAAATGTTTTGAAAATATTTTATTCCAAATAAATGGAAAGCATCGTCAAGTCGCATGTGGACGCTCAAGTTTGCGATTGACAGTGATTGACTGTGTTGTAATTTTTAACGTTTGCATTAAAAAAAATGGACTTTTTTTCTGATGGTGATAAAAAAAAGCTAAGACAGATAATTGCTTTTGATAAATTTCCCATGGAAGGTAACTATTTAAGCTTACTTGCAAAAAAAATCTACGCCCTTGCGAGCGACCTTCCGGCAGTTAACCGCCATGGCGGACGAAAACATGCGTGTAGGCATGTTTTTGAGTTCTTTATTCATTTTATTTATCAAATCCTCCTCAGTTTTCGCAACAAAATTGTTGGAGTAGATCTTACGCTTCAGGTTGGGCCAGAAATTCTCGATGGGACGCAGCTGGGGGGCGTTGGGCGAGTTCACCGACTTGGGTACCACATCGATATTCAGCCGGCCGGAACACCGCGTCTTCGCCCTTATGGTATTTCTTGATGAACGACGCAACTTCCGGCAGGCATTTCGTACTACAAATTTCCCCGTTCACGGCCAGTCTGGAGCGAAAGAGCGGCTTTGACATCCCCTTCTTGGGGAACTTGATGTGTGAAATGAACTTCACCTCGGAGCTCACTTCCTTCGTGGGGGAAGTAAAATACGAAGTGCCCTGCTAGTCGTTGCCATCCAGGGTGAGATAGGTCTCGTCGTCCAGCACCACCGCTACGTCGCGATTGCCTGCAGCTCCGAAACCATGTTATGTTCGCCAGGTACTTTTTCACTGTTTGGCTGGTTGAACCGACCTCCCGGCCAAGCGCACGCAGCGATGTAGCCACTTTTCCCTCGGTCTTCCTCTTCAGCATCCTTTGGAGCTTCTTGTCGCTCAGGGTCGTCGGGCGTCCGGCACCGGGCTTTCTTTCGATGCTCTGATTGTTGCCTAATAGTGCCAAGATGTTAAAGAAGTGCCGCACGATGTCCGTTTTCCACGCGGCGGTGTGCCGTTCTTTGAACGCTCACACTTCTGAACGGAGTTGCGTCACTGTTTTTGCCATCACGGTTAGAGCTGTCAATAATTTGAGACTAATTTGTCTGCAGACTCATGGGTTACTATGATTGATGCTGCATGGGTAGTTTCGTCAGTGCGGGTGAAGGTAAACCCATGAAAAATCGGCAATTTTTGTCCATTTTTTTAAATGCAAACGTTACAAAGCGTTTTTTGAAATGTTGAAAGGTGAACAAATTGTTTGCCGATGAATCGGATCGAACTAGAAGATTAAGAGGGTTCACTGAGCTTAAAAATTCAAGGAAGAGCCAAGAGTTTACGTTTGAACTGATAGGACACATCGACGCTCACGTTGTTGATAATGGTCAAGTCAAGACAGAGATGGAGGAAAACGTCTTTTGTACATTTTCGGTATGTCTTATCAGGTAGCTGGCGTTAATCTGCTTGTACAAGATAATTTTAATTCCTCAATTTTTTACCACGTAATAGGTTGCATTTACGGAATGATTCATTGCCAAACGGATTCCGACATGCATCCAAAACTTGCAACCGAGAATTTACATTGGAAAATCGTGACAAAGATAAGTTTGAACAAGTGACAAAAGCCAAATGATTCTTCTTACTGACTGAGGATGACGAAAACTGTGTTCATCAAAGGCAATAATCGACCTCTCTAAATAACTGCTAATGCATAATTTTCTAGCAATTTTTTCCTTTTATTTAGGAGCACATTTGAAGCTTTTCGTTCTGATCCGATCAGCTGCCATCGAGCACTGCGATGGGATACCCTCACAGTAAAAAGTGGTTGCTAGGTAATAAACAATAATAATAATTCCTCATAGGGTTGCCGCACTAAATAGTCATACCTAACTTCCCTTCGAAGTACATCAATTATTTTGTAATCCATATCGTGCTAGGAAACGTCGAAACCTGAAGGTAGATGCATGTTTTCAGTTTTAGGTGTTTGTCGCAAAGTTTAAAGAATATCTTTCTAGTAAACTAGTCAGCGGGATCAAGAGCTACAAAGCTCGTAAGTATTAATCAATCGAGCCTCTTGTACTGATGCAACTTGATGGCGGGTCTTTGAGGAGATCAACCGGTACATAGTATCCTCAGAAGTGAATCCCTGTTTGGAAATCAGAAACTACAGAACTAAAATCACCGATGGATGGGCGCCCACTTAAGTGACTTCAATAACGTGTCAAAACAGCATAGCGAAGTTGTGTGCAATGTAGCGGATGTCCTAAAGAATGTACAGTCTACAGTGCCAATGTACAGTGACGGACAATACAATAAGACCAAAGCCTGATTTTCATACAAAATGGTCATGTTAGGGGGCTTGCCTTTCATTTTCTCGAGAACCAATTGAGCTGAAATTTCGGCTGTGGTCCAGAAGTAGCCTAAATTCTCATCTGCATTAAATCCATCATTTTTCATTCACCACTTTAAATGTTACAGACACCGCATACGACAAAACAATAAAGAAACTTGCTGATGACATTCGACATCGTTTGTTGCGTCACCACGACCGAATTCGCGATTGTTTTCTGTGAACGATTAGGACTTTCTAACCACTTGTCCAAAATAAGATTTCGTGTGTCGAGACGCCAGTTTCAAAACTTCAATAGATCATTGCACGATGGCGTCATCAATGCATTTCTGACAGTACAGAGGGCTTGTTTACGCGGACTTAGAAGAACATCGGTCAGATCGGTTTAATTTTTTGTGCTCTAATTTTTTAACCATTGAAGTTAAATAACCGAAAAACATTCACCAGTGCAAATTTTTACACCATGTTCTGAAACGAATCGTATAAAATCCGGAAAAAAACAATGTAAAATTTTGCTTCTTTGCTTTAGATTCTAACACCTTGTAAACAAGCTCCCCGAACTGTCGAAAAAAATGAGGTTAATACCAAGGTGAATTTAATATCTCAGGTGGTCTATTTTTTTCAGTTGGTAGGGAAGACGGGTGGAGCAGCGGGGTATCAAATAAGATTTAGCAGTGGAGCGAAAGTGGGTCCTCCCTTAGCTCAGTCGGTAAAGACGCAGCTACAAAGCAACACCATGCTGGAGGTGGCTGGGTTCGATTCCCGGTTTGGTCTAGGCATTTTTCGTTAAGGAAAAATTTCTCGACTCCCTGGGCATAGCGTATGATTGTACTTGCCACACAATCATACTAATGCAAAAATGGTACCTGGCATCGAAAGCTCTTAATCAATAACAGTGGAAGTGCATTTAGAACACTAAGTTGAGAGCAAGCAATAAGCTAATTGTGAAAGCAATAAGCTTGAAATGCTAAAGAAGAAGAGTGGAGCGAAAGAGTAAGGAACACTCAATAGTGTAATACGCACATAATGACAGTTGTTGATTGCATTTTTGCCTAGGAGTGAAGAGTTAAATATTAATCTAAACGGTATGGGCTAAACGTTTTGTTTACACACATTAGCACGTGCTCTTTTTCTCCGAAATATTGGTAAACAAACCTTGCAGCCTGACGCTTTATACCCCACGGCATAGAACACAGGCCTGGCAGTGTGAAACTCATCATCTCCTTTACTCGTTTGGTTTAAAATGGAACTGCGAGTTTGACATCACAGCCACTGTTGCATAGGTGTAAAGGAGACAACTTCAGTATGCCAGACCAGTATTTTTCTTGATATGGATCGTATTAGTATGCTTTTAAACATGGCTGAAACTCTCATATACAGTATTGAAACCACCTGAGATATTAAATTTACCTTGGTTAATACATTCCGTGCAATGATCTATTCAGGTGAAAAGGTCCATTGACAGCTAAACCATACACTGAAAAAAAATCTTACGTTGACTCAGACCACTGACGCGACAAAGTTACAAACAATATTTCCGGACACGCTTAGATTGGCGACGAAATATACTGCAAAGCGGATTCAAAGCAGATTCCGGGACTAGAGTGTTATACATCGGTTCAAAGAGAAAATGATGCTAAACATTTTAAGCAAAAAAAATTACAAAATTTGCAAAGAAATTTCCCTTATTGCAGGCAATATGTGGATGCGATCTCTGAAGCGACTGGCACCACAAATGAACAAATTTACGTGGAAGAATGTCAAAATAAACGACTATTGCCATTCATTCGGAAACATAACGGTCCGGTGCTGTTCTGGCCTGACCTGGCATCTTGGCATTATGGAAAGTTGGCTCAGAATTTCAGGCGCAACTGACAAAAAGCTGCAAAATTACTGTCGGATGACACTATACAAAAACTAAACATAATATGTTGTGTATTTGTATTTTAATGAACTATTCAATAAACGTATTACTGTTGATTTTTCGATATGTTTCTTTTAATAACAATACTTTTTCGATGACTACTTTTAGCTGTGCACATTCTTCAGAAGACACCTTACCCATTTAGCCTAGACCTCGGGAACTCAGCGGTAGAGAAGCCGACAGAATTCTGGACTGAGGAAAAAGTGAGTAACATGGACCGGAATGGATCCTCATGACAAAGGTTTGCTACACCCTACAGACAAAAATCGAACGTACGAAATGCACTAACGCCTCTGGTAATCTAATCGTAGAAAGATAAGTCTATAGCCAATTTCAAGGCTTGGCATTGGCAACAATAATGGAGCGCAATTTATATTAGTAATGTGATCGAAGATATTTCGAATGATATACAAATACGAACCTACTTTATCTGAACACCAGCTGCAGGCTAATATGTACTCAACAAGAATTAGAAAGCACGTGGTGGTCCTCACTGGCTATTTTAAGGTGAAACTGGAGGAAGTGCTTTATCCATAGGATTTATAGGTGATAATTAACGCTAAAGTAAAAGGTTTTTGAACGCTAGTAGCTCTCGTTCGACTAAGGGCCTGTTCATAAACCACGTAGACTCATTTTTGAAAATCTCAGACACCCCCCTCCCCTCTCGTAGACTTTTCTCCGTACATTTTTTTGAAAATTTGTATGTAACGTAGACTTTGGTCACACCCCCCTGCCCCCACAAAAGTCTATGACGTTTATGAATAGTCCCTAAACAGAATGACTCTATTGATACACCAATCGATCGGAAAAAAACTTACAAATGTTTTGCATTAAAAGTTTGAATAACGTACTATTAATATAAGTAGTTTTAAAATACTTTACTTAAAAATGATCATCTATCATCCCCTGAAACCTTCTTAAAAAGGAACTCAACAGACTACTGGTTCAACAAGAAGTGTCAGGCGGTTTTAGGCGAGAAGAAGCCCGGGCGATGATGCTGCAGTAAAGAACTCGTCAAAATATGGACCGATACAAACAGATGCGAAGACAGCAATCTGATCTTTTCCGGGATAAGAAACGCCTCCTGGAGGAGTTGGAGTGCGAAGAAATGGAGCAGCTGTATTGTTCTCAAGAAACGCAAAAGTTCTACAAGAAACTCAACGCATCCCGGAAAGGCTTTGTGCCTCGGGCCAAATTGTGTCGGGATAAGGTAGGAGGTATCTTGACGGATAAACGTGAGGTGATCGAAAGTTGGAATCAGCACTACGATGAACATCTGAATAGGGCAGAGACGGAACATAATGACAACAGAAGAAACGACTTATTCGGAACGATGGACGAAGGAGATGTATGTGCCAACTCCTACGATAAGCGAAGTTAAGGGCGATATCAAACATCTTAAGAATAAAAGCAAGGAAGGGTAGTATCGGAGCGGAACTCAAAAATGGGCCCGGATAAGTTGGCAGATTTTCTGCACCAACCGATAGTCAGGGTCTGGAATACTGAACAGCTACAGATTGGACAGAATTAGTTATATGCCCATTGTTATATGGGTGACAAGTTGGAATGTGAGAACTACCGAGCAAACAGTATTGTAAAGTTCCCTCGAATTTCCACTTGTTTACAATTATCTGCACTGTGGAATGTGTTCTTCCAACGGCAGCCGCTATTTTCCGCAACGATTTCCCATGAAGGCACATACTGATCACTAGTGTACGCGTTGCAAAACCTTTGGTTGAAGACGGCGTCAATTTGTTTATAACTTTAGCATAGAATTGTCGTAGAGTTTTATACATCAATATTTGAAAAATATTTCTGAAGACATTGAAGACATCTTTCAATACAATTTCCAAGAATCGAACTTCTATAGGTGATATTGTTCAATCCTTAGTACTACTAATGGTGTCGATAGCCGCTATCAACGGAAGTAGGGTAACTAAATGAAAGTTATGTTATATTTGCCTAGGAAATCACAGCAAGCTTGTTACAGATGTTCTATTTACAGCTATTTGCTTAAATGTCTTCAGAGAAATCCAGTAAATAGCGAGATCGACTAACCATGGTCAAATGGCAAATGGCAAATCAATCCCATTTAATCTAATTTCAACAACCGTGTTCATCTTACCCCTTCAACCCCAAATGCTTAGCTAAAGTTAGCGCTGCAAAAGAAGTGCGGACATAAATAAAACTGAAGCAACTCAAAACCCTTTCACTGATAGTGTTCGCTAGATGGCTTGCTTTACATTCAAGCTACGACATCAGAGATCACATACCTATTACGGTAGCTGTACATTGCTCAGGGAGGGACTTTGTTCGCACTTCCTGATATTCGATGCCTTCGGAGACATAAACATGTCCAATAATGCTATCACCAAGTGGTGGGGGGCAAAGATAATAAGTAGGTAATTAGCTACACAGTATCAACTTACCCTGCTTGAAGGTGTGATGAAGTTTTGTGAGACTTCGCTGCTGCTGCTTCTGCTGCTGTTGCTACAATCCACTGCTGAAGGATTGCACAAGATTAGTCCAACTAGCAAAACGATGACAACTTCACTGGCCCCGTTTTGGGAATTTCACTTTTTTTCGCACTGAATGATTTCGATACTCCTGTCGAATTTTCACTGGCGCATAAAAACGAGGCAGCGTTCTCCAACACAATAATTTTCAACCGAGAAGACAGACAAAGACTTCTCTAAATGCCTTCTGCTTTGACGTATTCCCTATGCTACTAAGAAGTGATAATAAACAGCAGTGGGTAGCAGCAGCAGGAAAATCTTCCTACTCAGAAGTCATTTACTGTTGGAAAAATAACACAGTCACCAACTGCAGCCCCCAAATGTTCCACGGATTACGTGATGGCCTACACTGATTGCGTTTCTTCTATTCGCTCGGCGGAGAAACACCAAACACTTACGGGAAAATGGTCGTCAACAATTCACTCGCGACGCAATCGACACTTAATTAGAATTAAAACGAACTCTATTTTTCCTGCGTCGTCACTCACTTAAGTTTTTACTTGTGTCCGATCGACACGGGTTCGTATTTTGAAAAGAAACACCAGTGCCAGTCCTCGCTGATCACAGGCAGTGGAGAATTTGCGAGGAAAAATCGATCGACTTGCTTCGAAGCACACGCACACCAACAGTCAATTTTATGTCGAAACGTCACGAATAAACAGCTGTCAGTGCTCGATAGCTTTTTAGTACAGTTCAGTCAGAGGCAGGGACCTGACGGGCAATCATTTTCCTGTATCCAAAATCTCTAACATCCAAACGTCAAAATATTCATTGTTTGTAAACAACACTGGCGTAAAAGTGCCCGTAGTTAGAAACGTCAGACGGGCCTTATTCAAATAAGGCCCGTGATATGTCGCATACTGTCAAACGCTAGTAAATCGGATAGGGTTGCCAGGCCCCTGATTGTCAGAGGCAGATTAAAGCTGTGCACGGTAGGAATAAAAGTACTCAGAAATGGGTATTTTTGTACCCATCTTGGAGATATCCCAGTAAGAAAGGTTAGTCTAACATTAGTCTAACGTTAGTCGAACACGTTAGACTGTTCGTCGAACATTTTGTCTAACTTTCATCTAATGTTAGACGTCTGTTAGACACATTTGACACATAATGTTAGACGTTACAGGGTTAAAAAGCTAACCGTTTAGTCTAACGATAGACTAAAATTAGGCGTAGTTCAATACGCGTGGTGAGACCCGTTGAACTTGGTTTTGCAATCATTTGTTGACACTCTGCTACACAAAACTTGGCATTTTTGGAATACTAGCAGAGTGAAAACAAACGACCACAACAAACTTTGATTACTCACCTTCTTTTTAAGCAGTATCCATCTGTCGAATAAGTATCAATCAGCCAGTTTCTCGCGTTTGCAGGTTCAAAGCATAAAAGAAGATAGACATCTGCGACGTAATTCTTTCGAGCTTTAGCTGCTAGCGTTGCCATAATTATTTTCAATTATCTTTATATTGTGTCAAAAGTAATCTGATTACATATCTTTTCCAATTTCTGAATTCCTAATTTGATTTGTCTTTAGTCTGGGCAAGTTGGTTAAAAAGGACTATACAACATTTACCGAGTCATCTTGTGAGTTGTTGCAAAATGTATACACAAGTGGGTTTAATTATTCAACTTATCATCATCATTTCAACTGCATGAGTTTGAATTATGTTTAACTTCATCAAATTGTAACTTCCTAAATAATTTCATATCATTACAATCTGACACCGCAAATTCCACTAAGTTATATCCTGGTTTTTTCAAAATTTTAGATTGTCCTTATATTTGAATCGTTTAAACCTTTCATCCATCACGGAGCAAAAACAGTCCCGAATGAAAAAACAAACTTGGTTGTTGACATCCAAACTAAAAAAAAAGTTGTTTTAAAAATCCGTTTTGTTGTTTTAACCCAACGATTTTGTTCTGAAACAAATAGGCTGGTTGATTGATTCTACCTAAAGATGTTACCACAATACAACACAAATTGTGGTTGTTCTAAACTAGCATTTTTGGTTGCGTTGAATCAGGGAACCAAATAAAAAGTTTAGGCTAATTCAAGTAAAGCGACGGTTAAATCAATTTGAAATTTTGTTTCGAGAAAAATAACCAAAAATTTTAGTTTGAAACAAACTATTTTTTTGGGTTATTTCGTTTTCTGTCATCCGGTACCGCTGCATGCTTTAACGCTGTCACTCAACATTACTCAAGCGTGTTTTTTCACGGAATTTTTTCATCGCAGGTATATTAAACATTAAATTCATATATTAAACTCCCTCTCCATGGCTGGATTTTGTACCTGGACGCTGGTGGGAGGGCCTAATTTCATGTTAATGATGCATTGGAGATAGCTGATTTATGATAGATGTCGCTAGGTCATGTCATTGTATGACCTTCTACTCTAATGAACCATTCATGGGAGAGCCAAAGGTCCAGCCACACAAAGTAGTGATAATATCTCACTCGCTCCTCTTTCTATTTAATAGCCGCGTCGTAGCATGCATGTATACAGGCCCTAAAGTTGAGTGTGATATCGGCGGGTTGGGCCGCATATCACTAAAAATTTAATCATAGATAGACTTAGATTAGATAGAATTTGGAAACGTTTAATATTCAATTTGGGGTGAAAGTTTGAACTGTCATAGAATTTCCTATGCAGTGGACTTCTAGACCGTGGCCATAAGTATTGTGGTATTGTGGGCCCGTTAAGTAACTCAGAGTATCGTATCACTGGGGTTTGTCATAGGTGGGTTTGTTCAGAATGAAAGAGGTGTGCTAACGGCGGGCTTTGACGCAATTTACGCTTAGACGAGGCTAGAAACAGTTTGTAGACGCCTGACCTCAAGTAGTTAAGGGACACGACAGGAGGTGCACTTTTCATTGGCGTGGCAATTCTTTCATGGTTGTTTCTTCATTGATTGTCATTAACTAAACACCAAACATACCTAAATTGCAATTCTAATTCTAATTCTAATATACATTATAATTTAAATATGTGCAGTATACGACAGCTGACTTTCAAATTATAGCAAATCATAGAGAGATGTTACTTTGATATAGCAACTTGCAGCGTAAAAACAACATGAAATTTACAGTGGCATCACAAATAGGCTGGTCACATTGATACGTATTACAGAGAATGGCTCTCTCTATCTTTTCGGGACTTGTATATCATTGTAATGCGAAATTGTAAATTAACGATTTTATGATCTTCTCGTTGCAGTATTTTTAACCGGTCCAAAACGCCCTACTCTAACCATGTTCATGTGGTCTGAATAGACCAGTTCGCCATAACCCCTCCGGCTTTGGACTGACTTGCGCTCTTATTGCCCCACCAAATTCTGCAAAATGAAAATGAAAAAAAAATAATGAAATATTCATATATTAAACATTATTTAAGCATAATATAAAAGAACAATTAGAAATGTAGCAATAAACTAAATTTTACTCAAAAAAAAAACCTGAAAATAGAAGAAAAGCTCGCATAATTATTTAAATTTTTAATTTAAATATCTTATACTGTTGGAGCTCAAGTTAAGAAATTTATATTGTTTATATCGTTACAAGACTTTTTGTTTTGGTTTGGATTCACTGTGTATTTTGACAGAATGTTTAAGGGATTGTTCGTTGTGAGTTATGTTTTTAAGGGGTTGTTCATTAAGCTTGAGCCAATCTGCTGGTACTTCCTGAACCAAAAAATATATTCAGTTTTTTCTGGACTATCCAGCCCCTGGGGATACCCAATTTAATATAATTTAATTTAAGCTAATTCGAGACCTTGATGATTCAAAATGTAAACATTTGTTTTCAATTAGTTAGTAAATAATATGGTATGCATTACATAAAAACTTATCGCAACAGTAGTTCAAAAGGCTTGTTGAAATGCTCCTTTACGTTGAGTCGTCTTGGTTTTGATACAAATTGTGTGACAAATTTTCGAACAATACGCTTTACGTTTTCCAACATTTGAAACTAACGTGCACACTTGGATTTTTTTACAGAAATCTGTAAAACTTTACCGAATTCGCAACAGCTGAACGTTCGGTAATCCAATTTAACGGATTTCGGTAAAATATGGGTTAGTTTTTTTTTTAAAGTAACCTGTATATGCTTCTCTGTAGTTCAGGGAAAATGAATCAATTCCAGCAAATGGCTATTCATAAAGCGTATCTTAAAACATTCGTCTTGGTGAAAATTTCAATAAAATTCTAGTTCTGAAAATATTTACTATCGAAGCAACTGAATGTATCCGACCTGAAAACTCTGAAACATCCCTTAGGAGTGTTAATATGACAAAATTATTATTATTATTATTAAACCAAATATTACTGCCGTTAATTAATTACTGAAATTCAATTAAATAACACAAAACCAGATGCACTGGCAACGCTGAAAACCTCCTAGTCAGATCATGAAGCTTTAGGCCGGGCGCCCACTGAAGTGACAGAGGTGAAACATCTGTATGTTTTCCTAAACATCTTGTCGACATTTTCCGAACCGATAAAAAATCTAGCGTATCTTCTAAAAAGGACGGAATGCGGATGTGACATGCGATATTGTGAGCGATAAAAATTGTTAACGCAAAATTTGCAAAATTTTATGCTTGCAATGAACACGGAACCAGTGGAAACATAAAAGTGTGACAATCGGTACAACATTTTGAATTGCTTCATATAAAACGTGTTTCAAAGGGAGAGAGGGAGCCGATTAGCTTTTCCTAAGGGGAGCAGTCAATCATCAATTGCGCAAGAGTTTCAAAGGATCGTTCAAACATGAAGTCCATTGTTTTTGAATATATGTTTGTTAGCCGTTTGAATCTTTCTGAACGCAAAATAACGTATGGGAGGCAAAAGTGATTATTAGATTGTTTTCTAAATCAGTAATTTAAAGATCTTCGTGTAGAGCAGATTTTATTTTTTTTTGTAAAAAGTAACGTCATTCATAGATATTCCATGTAACAGATTAAGTCATATCAACGGTTTTTCATTAAGTGTTGATTAATCTACTTCCGAAAATTGATTTGTCACGAGAATTATATGAGATACCTTAAGTCGGAGGTATTGCACTGTATTCACGAAGCGGAGCGCCATTCATCGCAATACCTCCGATGCTCGTTATCACGCATCAGAATTATCGATTCTCGCGAGTAGTTTTTCCGGATTTCGACAGAATCGAGTTCCTTGATGTATTTCGTTTTAAGCATAGGTTTTTTTTCCTTTTTTTTTAAATATATTTTACAACTTTTGTTTTATTGCAAAATCAAAATCAAAAATAAACTCACTTGTTGCAAATATTGCCGAAAAACCGCTTAATGACTTCAATCTTTCACTCCTCACTCGAAATCTGCTCTTGAAAGAACTCTGCAAACGAATCTTACATCCTAAAGCAAGCAGCTACTCGATCAGATTGATACGAGTACAGTGACAGTTTATCAGAGGTGTCAAAGATTCGTTCTAATATTACGTAACGCAATATTCGGGAATTTTCAACTCCCTCTCTACCTCACGTAACAAGATAGTAAATACGCAGGCAGACGTTCGACTTTATCTCATTTACCTGTGTAAAACATGGCTTCCCACAAGATATCAAGTAGCAATAACCTAACAGATGAGGCCACAGATTTGTTTTTTTTTTGTAAGGGAAAAATGGGTTGCCAGTCAAACTGTCAGACTAGGCGCCGTGCCGTTAGTGTGCAAGATAATTCCAACGTGATTAGATTTGAAATGTTACATAACAAATTTGAATTGTTTTGTTCGAGCTTGAATATCTGTCTGCGGTAAATACATCTATGAATAGTGCTGTTGTTTTTCTCATCAATCGCTTTTTGATGAGTTTGCCTGGAAATGTCACAGCGATGTCGCGCTACACGATAAAAGCTCACGTGCAACCATCATTCAACTCATCAATCCACCGTAAGGTGGATCACGGTGAGCTGTTGAGTTGTGCAGTGGAGCAAAAGGAAGAAGGCAAATGTTTGTTTTGACAGTTCTAAGAAGATCAAAATCAAGCTGGTGGAGAAAAAAGTGTCGTGCCTGAAACTGTGCGCTTTTGAAGTTGTAAGTAATTTTTATTTATTTTATTACGTGTCATTAATGGTTGCTGTTAACCTTTTTTGTAGAAACTCAAAGAGCAAGTTGAGAGATACGGAGAGAGTACTGCGGCCATGTGGATTTTCTCCGACGAATGTACCGTTGGGCGGTGGTTAGCAAATTCCCGGTGAAGTGGAGTGGAGTGAATTGTGCTGCTCTCAGTAAAAATTATGTTTTATGCTATGCGTTGATGTTATCGTTGTTATTCTTGCTGTGATCCAATGATTATTCTTAAAACTATCAAGGTTAATTGTTTTTATTGATTCTTTATTCAATTGGTTGATAATCATAAAAATCATATTTTACAGGTGCATACCCGTGTTGATACAAACGAAGAGCTACAAGATGTGTACAACCAGTAGAAGAAGGAACACGAAAGCACTGCAATGAAATCTGTCATGGATATTGTGAATTGTGAAAATATAGACAATAAGAAAGATTAGAATACGGACAGCATGATGACTACGTGATTTGATTAAGAACCGGTGCCAACAGCTGAATTAAAGTATTCTTCTTCACGGTGATGGGATTTCAGTTGCAGCACGGTTTTGGTATGTTACTTAAGAAGACGCAAGAGAAGTCCCTTGAAAATGAATGTGTAATGTCTTCATGACAAAATATGCAAAAACTGTAGTAGTAACTATGGAAATAAACTTAAGAAAAACCTTATTATTTCTGCTGGAATGGAATTTAACACTCCAAAGTTAACTCACTGCCTCCTATTTGTTTCGCAAATTTTATATAAATTTGGACGGACTCCTGCTTTTAATGTTTGATCATCTATATCTATAAATTTTCAAAAGAAAAACTACATTTCTTTTTACTTTGCCTGTAGACATAATTTAGGCTCAAAATTTGTTGCCAATTAAAAAATTCTAATTAAAACAATTGCCAATTCTGTATGCTTGGTTTACATTAAACAAAAAATTAACTCCTGGGTTAACTCCGAATGTACCGTTTCCTAAAAAAAAATTTCCTTGAATTTATAATTTCCTGTGAAACTAATAAACATGTGATTTTATATAATACATTAAATATAATTCAATATGATGAATAAAATAATACATAATAAATAAAACAAAATCTAACAAATTAATAAAATAAATTTAGTCAATATTTTTATTATGAGTTATTTTATACAAATGATCATGTACTTATTTATTATAGATAACCAAATATATTTTATATATGTAGCAATATTTTAAGATTTTTATAAATCTTAACTAAAATTAACTAAGAGGTTATGTTTAGAGGGACAAATTCGGTTTATTCTGAGATTTTTTATTTTTCGTACTACCCAAGTAATCACGAGGCTATAATGGCATGCATGTATAGGGCATATGCATTACGTCTAGTGCATCATTGAAGTTGGATTAATGCTGAAAAGGACCCCACTAAGCTCGAACAAACAGTATCGACTTAAGAAGTAGAGAGCTTACGGAATTTTGTTCAATATTACCAAGCGGAATTTTGACAATTGATCTGCATGAAACGAAATGTCACCTTCACTTACGGAATAATCGAGCGGAATATTTTTCCGAAAGTAAAAGTGACAGCTACCATTAGTTAGCGTGGAATCCTTACAAATTCCAATTTTATTTTTCGAATTTAACATGGGAGATAGAGATAGAAAAAGAAATTTCTTTCGAACTCGATACCGACCTTACTTTCGGAAAAATATTCCGCTCGATTATTCCGCAAGTTAAGGTGACATTTCGCTCCATGCAGATCAATTGTGAAAATTCCGCTTGGTAATATTGAACAAAATTCCGTTACCTCTCTACTTTTTAAGTCGATACTGGGCTTAAAACAAATCCAATTTTATTTTGAGTCAAAGCGTTTTTGTTTTGATTTAAAAAGAAGCACATAATTAAAGTAAAAAAAAAATATTTGATTCAAATAACGAAGTGCTAGAATCAAATGAAAATATTTTTGAATCTACATCCAGTCGTATGGAAGCTAGATTGTTAGAACAAAAAAATGATTGCTTTGAAACTAATATCGTTAATATTTGATTCAAAGAAAATTGAATTCAAGCCCTGAGTCAAAAAGATTTTTCTTTGAATTCAAAGTGATTTATTTTTGAAATAAATATCTATTTTTATGCGTGCAGCTTTGAAAAATAATGTTCAATCCAAACGAAACAATATCAACTCATGAAAATATTTTTTTGCTATATTTCAAATTCTTTATGTTCTATGGAATTAAGAAATAAAAATAAACTCATATATGATTGTAACAAAGTTACCAAGAAATTTACTCCAAGTTGATTTCAAATTGAGTTTATTTTGATTTTGTTTTTAAGGTCGGTATCGTGTTCGAAAGAAATTTCTTTTTCTATCTCAATCCCATGTTAAATTCCGTTTACTGAAACGGAAAAGTAAAGAATCGAAAAT
This sequence comes from Aedes koreicus, assembly GCA_024533555.2. Lineage (NCBI taxonomy): Eukaryota > Metazoa > Arthropoda > Insecta > Diptera > Culicidae > Aedes > Aedes koreicus. The sequence goes on along the minus strand of JAHHFK020003151.1, from coordinate 46,877 downwards.
AAATTTTTGCAGCAGTATCCACCTGAGAAGAACTAAAAATTAAATTGGAATTTGTAAGGTTTCCAGGCAAACTAATGGGAGCTGTCACTTTTACTTTCGGAAAAATATCCCGCTCAATTATTCCGTAAGTGAAGGTGACATTTCGTTCCATGCAGATCAATTGTCAAAATTCCGCTTGGTAATATTGAACAAAATTCCGTAACCTCTGTACTTTTTAGGTCGATACTGGCCTTTAGTTCCCACTATCATGTATGAGTGTGCTACGAAAGCAATTAATTTGTTTCAATACACGCACACCCTCAAAAATATGTGCAACAAAAACTGTGTAGCACACTCGTGAATCGTGTGTCACGGTTGAACTATACGATACAAAAACTGACAGCGCAACTCATCAAATTCACTCATCAAAGGCAATTGGTGAATAAAACAACACAGCTTTCACCAACCCATATTTGCCCCACAATTAATTTTATTTCTCCCCTAAATTTTTTAGAAAAATATACCACAATTAGAGAAACTCCAAAACCTTCCCCCCCCCCCTAAATTTCTTCCCAAAAACTGAAAAAGTAAAACCCTTTTCTTTCCTTTTTTCATTTCCTTTTACTTTTTTTGCCTTAAAAAAAAACAACGCAAATGGGCAATTCCCCATTTTTGTTTTTGCTTCTTTTTGTTGTTTTGCTCTTGACTTGGTACTGAGCTTCGCGTTATGCTCGTAAGTCATAGGTAACTGCTCTTAGCTTGTGTGCGTAAGTATGTGTGGGTGGCCTGATGGCGACCGCATATGGAAAACATCGGGACTGACATTTTAAAGTGACCTAACAGTTTTCAAAATGCGATCCTTATCGTTTTCAGTGAATGTGTTTCTTTTTTTAAGACATTGTAAAACTGAAACGTTGTGGCGCCGGTCAATGAAATAATGTGGTGCGCCATAATTTGACGACACACGCAGGGAAGAATTCGCACCCATCTGCACAAGAGCCTGCTGAACGGCTTCACATTCGTTATGAAGGAAGACGTGAGCAGAGGAATTTAGCCGGATGTGCATCAATCGTCTATAGTTGGCGAGCAGTATGAAGGAACGGGAAAATCATAATACAACAAGGAGTTTATGCCCAAACAAATGTATTCCGAATTTGGATGGATTGGAACTCAGATAGCAGAAATCAAAATTACCGATAAACAAAAGATGCTGATGAAAAAGAGGGTTTAACATGACGGGTTTTTTGCACCCAATGATGGGAAGATTTTCAAGGATCTAAATAGGAAGCAAAATGGAAAAGCATCCTAGCCCAATGCAGTCAAGTAAACTGTAGACAAATCTAGTGGAACGATTTGTACACTTACCACTAACAAACCGACTTGTCGCTTGATATCCAATTTATGCTAAACATAAATAACGTCGAATTCTACGAAAAGGGATCGCTATCTGGGATTTTTCTACGAAAAAGGATCGCTAAGGGATCTGGCTATGCATATGGGTACCTATCCTGCTCGCACTCTTTCAATTAGATGGTGCAGCAGTGTGTGTGTGTGCAATAATATATCGGTGGTCGCACGTTTACTACCAGGAAAAACGTAAACAAGCAATGAGATGTGTACACTGAACCAAAACATCCTCCTTTTATCGAATGAATCCTCCGTCGGTTTATATCGAAACATTGAAATCGTATTTTCGAATGATAGATGCAAGCGGACGATGATTTTCTAGAAACAAGACGACTTTCCTTGGAATGTTGAACAACTAATAATACGCGAAGCGAATTCGAATGCATGCTGTATGGAAGATTGTCATCCCAAAGTGGAATGCGTATTGCATTGCCAAGCCCTATAACGCAAATCATTTGAAGTGAGGCTGAAAAGCATTCCATTTTACATCATTCGGTAAAACCCCATCAATCGCTATCAGATCTGATAACACCACGAATAAAGGATGGAAACCCGATCGCTACACACGGAGTTATGGAGAAATATCTCCTGACTCCTTCCATTTGTGTGCTCCCATTGCAATCCTTGCTTAACGGGCGAGGAAATTAAATGTGGTTCAATGCCGTTGTTTTTTTTTTAAATATTTTATAACGCTAATGATATACACAGTGTTGAAACAAACATCATATTAAATTTGGTTAATTGCTGTACGAAACATGGATAATCGTCATACGAATCTAACCATAAGCCAATCATGCGATTTTAGAATGCGTTTCGTTAAAGGGGCCAATCGATTTACTTTTCAGACGATCTTGGGATGATGTTTGGGTTCAGTGTACCAAATCAAATATGTGAGGCAGTGAAGAAAAGCAGAATATTTCAGCAGGTTTGTTTTTGGCTATCGATATGGACAATCGCGTCGGTTTGTCGGCGGGCTTGTACAATATGAATTGTGAACTGACTATGGGAACAACTAAGGAAAACGGGACACTTTTGATGGACAACATTTAAGCAGCTACCCATAATCGAACGTTATTTTTGTAAGATGCAGACGTCCAACATCGCTTAACAATAGTCTAATGCGTCGGAATGCTAGTGCGTTGAAATATACTCTTCTGATAATGCAGTCATATGTTCGCACAAAACGCGAATTCCAGCCCTTTGATTGCGGTATGATTGGCAGTAAACTTAGAAAACAATCATGCTCTATATGCTAGTTCTATGGAATGCGTTGCAGCTGAAGATGGATTACATCAATAATCTAATCATCTGACATTCAAATGAGTATTGTCAAAAAGTCAAAACCAGTAACCACTTGAATCATAACGGATGTATTCGTTCAGTGTGTGAGATGTAGGTATTTAAAAGAAATTCTTAATTGTCAAGACAAAAAAAATCTTATAGTCCGCTCAGTGGAGAAAGTTTAGTTTAAACTATATTTCCTGACGATCAAGCCGTCGTTCGAGGTTGGTTTGGCCTAAAAGTGTGAGGCTAGAAAACAAGCCAAAAGCTATCTTTCACAGTACCTACTTCACCTTCCACGCAACCATGGTTGAAGCAATTTCATTTTTACATTTTGAGGTGATACACCACATTCCAACAAAAGTAAAAATAAAGTGGGTTCTTGTATGCGTAAACAGAGACACCACAACGCAACACAAACATAAAACGGACGATGCCTGGCATAGCTTTGTAGTAAAAATTACAAACATGCCCACAAATAAGGGAAGAGAATCGGTGAGAGCTGCGTCCTTCATTATTTGAGTATGTGAGATACTTTCTTCTGTAATCTTTGTGTGTGTGCGTGTGTGAGAGAGAAAGAGAGAGAACCGAGAAGTTAGTACTACCAGAGTACCAGCTTGCACCTTAGGTATTGGTACCAGCACCACCAATCAGAGTCAGTCAGTCACAGTTGAAAAGCAGAGGAAAAAGTACGGATTTGCTTTTTCCCAGTGTCAAAGTTAAAATAATCAATTCATTGCTTGCCAGATTAGTGAGAAAGCTGCAGCTAGTGTTTGGGCCCGTGGAAACGTGAGTATAATTCCTTGCAATTGCCGAGGCCGGAAACCCGGATTGGAGACTCCAAATCCCATAAATCAGACTGGCGATGATCCTTTAACTCGCGAAGATAAACCCTCCTTTTTGCTTTTGGGTTCAAAATGACGTCGACCGTGAGTTAGGAGCAGAAGGAACAAAATTTTCCTCTCCCATTTTTTTTTTTTTTTTTTTTTTTGACAGCTACATTAATACGGTGCATGACAGTCATTGGCTAAATATTGAAGAAGAACATTAAAATGACCATGATAATGTGGATAGTTTTACATTGCGAATGACTTTTTCCCGGTGATCGATGCCAAGACGACATTCCACCATGGTCACTATTAGTTTGAACTCGAAACACCTTGACATTCGGGTGTAAATGGAAAGGGGATTTTCGGTGTGGGAAGTAATCCAAGGTGCCAACGGAGGGATGGGATAAGAGGACTTTATCTGTAGCTATTTACATGTCTGTTCAAAAGAAAACTATTAACTACGGCGTTTTCCAATTGCAGGCCCAGCCAATTTGTTCCAAGGCGAGCAACAGATAAGGCGCATCAGCTGTCTACAGTGTGGAAGATGGATTGCTGTTAAGTGGATTGCAAAGTTCGAACGATACACCGAATATTGAAAAGTTGTGATTCACGCGCAGGGTGTGCGACTACTGCTCATCGATATCTCACGTCCCGGTTTTCTTAATCGAGAACTGACGCTCTCAAGGTTGTTTATACTATTATCTTTTGTTTTAATTTTGGTCATACACGAAAAGTGAACGGAGACCAGCTCGAGGAATAGTTCACGATCCAAGGCATGAATTTGGGAAGTTCCGGTGGAACGAGCACGTCCGGTCATTCCAGCAGCTACACGGGGGCCGGTAGTGGTAGTTCTGTCGCAGGCGGTAGCAGCGGCAGCAACAGCGACATGCCTGCGGAAATCCGTCCGAAGGTGGTTACGGTTAAACACCCGGAATCAAACAAACCTAAACCCACCACCAAGAAGGGCAAGGCCATTCAAGCGGACGTCGACGTTATCAAAGAATTCCAGCGCTGCAAAGAGGAGGGCATTCAGCGTCTCGATCTAAGCAAATCTTCCATTACGATTATTCCACCCTCGGTTAAGGATTGCACCAGTCTCGTGGAATTCTATCTCTATGGCAACAAAATAAGCTGCCTTCCCGGGGAGATCGGCAATTTGTCCAATCTGAAAACGTTGGCCTTGAATGAAAACTCTCTAACGTCGCTGCCCGATTCCCTGCAGAACCTTAAGCAACTGAAAGTTCTGGACTTGCGACACAACAAGCTGTCGGAAATCCCCGATGTCATCTACAAACTACACACCCTCACAACGCTGTATTTGCGCTTCAACCGGATCAAGGTTGTGGGAGACAATCTGAAAAACCTCAGCCATCTGACAATGCTCAGCTTGCGAGAGAACAAAATCCACGAACTACCGGCGGCGATTGGGCACCTGGTAAATCTGACCACGTTGGATCTATCGCACAACCATCTGAAACACTTACCATTGGAGATTGGCAACTGCGTCAATTTGACGGCGCTGGATTTGCAGCACAACGATTTGCTGGACATTCCGGAGACGATAGGCAATTTGGCGAATCTGATGCGATTAGGATTGAGGTGAGTGATCGTTGCTTGAGACCGATGTCTGTGTCATGAGAGGTGGGCACTGCATTGCTGTTGTCTCATTTAGTGGATAATTATTTTTTGGAGGTTGCTCAACTCATACGAAGCGAGACGTCTCGTTTTTCAAACTGTAACCATTACTTTATTATTGTTCCAAAAGCTTAAGAGTAGTAAGTTGCGAGTACCTGGCTGACCCAAGCCGAGGAGGCGTCGCTTGTTTTTTAAACTTCTCGCATTCGCGAAGCACTTGAGACTGTTACGGACGGGTAAAGAAAATGGGAAATAAGTTTGGTTTTTTTTATTGCCATTTTATGGCTCATCCAAGAGGAAGATACTATTGTTAGGGTTTTTTGGGTGGCATTGCAAGAGTGTATTATTGTTAGCGTCTCTCTGCAATAAAAAACGGAAAGGACTTGAGCTGAAGCATTCTCGACGGCAGCCGTTACCTAAAAAATTAGAATTGATATAACTCAGAATCTGTACTAGATATTGAATGTTTCATCACAATAGTTTGCATGCTTACTTGCTGTGAGCAATCTGATGGAGCTCGATTCGATGTTTGTTCACTAACAATCTAGATATACAAATTTGAAATGGCGAGGTAAGTTTGCGAGTGGGAGATAAAAGGAAAAAATACATGGAGCAGCCATTCACCTTAACCGCTAACTGAAAGGTCGCAGAATGAAGTTTGTTGCAAACTCTAGGAATTTGGATTATGCTAGGTAGGTACGATCAGTTCAAGTGCTACCTATGGCTGCAGAAACTACACCCCTTCCCACCCTGCTACAACAAGCCCGATGGTTTGTTGTAACAGATTGAACAAAACTGATCTTTGGAAGTCAGTAATACCTGACGGAAGTATGTATTCACATGGCAAGGGACTGACAACTCCATGAACCCTTGTCCAGTGTACGACTCCTATGGGGCCAATTAGAGATGTCGAGTCGACCGCCACTTTGCTCGACAGGTCTATTTTGCTATTACAGTTGTCGAAATTTTAACTACTCAATCGACCGTTTGAAAACTAGTGACTGATCTGTCACATTTTGTCCAGTAAAAGTTTGTTTTAATGAGTGTTTTACATCGGTTAGGGGTAATTGGCTGAGGAAGGTAAAAATTACACCAAACCATAATTTTTGTTTGCAGGTGCATTATCAGAAGAACAATTTACTTCTAGTAAAAATGTCTAGTCCTATTAAAAACAAAACAAATTACCATCAGTTCGACTGACTCATCGGACTTATGAAAACTAAGGTGGAACTCGCCAGAGGCTTCTGTGGCGTGGAAGCAGATGTTAAGCAGAAGTGGTAGGAAAATACCATGTCAAAATATCGAGTCAAAGTCTTGTGGCGTGTGGCGAACGTCGACAAGATGTTTTGACATGCTAGCAGATGCCCCACCTCCGCCACATCAGTGGGCGCCTGGCCTTAGGACTACCAATGCGAAAATTTTATTTTCTCGTTTGAATACTATTACTTTTGTGATCCTAACATTGGCTCTCAAGCTCAATCGGTGGCTGATCGAAGACTCAGAACAAGAGTGAAAGTGGTTAGGTTTTGAAATTAATCCTAGAGCTCTGATGTTTTATCTAATGTAAATGCATAATTTTAGTACATTTGCACTAGGGAGTTGGAAATTTATCCTCGAGTTAAATGGTTTATGAAATTAGTCCTAGATTCCTTAAAGTATAGATATAAACTACCCAGAATTTAGGACACCTCCTAGAAAGTTCATAAGCAGACTTCTCAGAATTTAGGACACATCCTAGAAAGTTCATAAGCAGACTTCCCAGAGTTTCAGGAAGATGCTTTCTAGAAGTTCAGGAAGAGACATCGAAAACAAAAATTCTCCGAATGTCAGGCAGAAACTTCCTCAGAAGTATAGGGAGCACTTCTTAGTAGTTCAAGCAGGAATATTCCGACAAATTCAGGACCAAACATCCCCGAAGTTCAAGTTCATACTTCCCCTCTCAGGAGAGAACTTCACCGAAAATCAGGAGAGGACTTCTCAGTGCTTCGGGAAGAAGTTTCTTAGGACTTCTTAGAAGTTTGAAACTTTCCAGAGTTTGTGGAATCCCCCCAAAAAACAAAAAAAACACCACCAGCAGAGTGTGTCTCTGATAGCAAAAACACCCCCAACACCACACCCCCCCCCCCAAAAAGAACCCTTCTTCACACGCACTCCTCCCCCCCACCGAGCTGGGACAATATAATAAAAGGCGCTTAATTTCCCCCCCCCTTTTCCGTCCCCAACAACCCACAGTGGTTCCCAACCGAACAATTTATACTTACTTATCTTCAGCTTTCGATAAGATCAATCATCGCATTACATTAGCAGGGTGGCCACAGAACCGGGAAAACCGGGAATTAACCGGGAATTTTAAAAAACCGGGAGAAACCGGGAAAAACCGGGAATTTATGTTCACATGATTATTCATAATTTAGATTGTGTGTGTGATTATCCTCGACCTCTAGTTATTCCTATCTTAGCGTGTTCATTCATAACGATCTGTGAAATTCTAGAGTGTGTCAATTGATTTACCTTCTATGAATATCTTGACTCATTCGCGAAGTGTGTAGCAACGTGTGTTCTGACTTGTATAGGACTTGCTGTCAGACAAACGTTTACCTATGAAAACAATGTATATTCGTCCTATGCGTTTTAAAGAAGGGGATTAGACATCAGAAAACCGAATAATTATTATTAACCTAATAATAATCGTTCACTTTTTCGCTTTGTTTGTGATACTGAGCTCATGTTCGTTGCCCAATTCCAACAATTTTATTTGCGAATTAACACTTATCGTATTTTGAAAGCCTTTTTTTTTTTTATTATTAGAAGCGATACCATTGTAGCATTACCACAATAACCGAAAACGGCTTTAAATCAAATATTTAACTATCTTGTTGGAATTCTCCTTGCATGTTATTTGGTCCAAGCAAGGATGTTTCGAAATCTCGCTTTGGCTACGCGTTTCTTTTCTTACCTTTTTGGGCAGGAGGTCTATATTTTCTTCGTCCAATATTTCTTCCTGTGTTAGCTGTTCATACTGACTATCAAAACCATCAAATCTTCGAGCACATCTATATCGAAAAAAAAGACTGTTTCGGAACTCGGTTCTCCTTTTGAATTTTTTTTTTTCATTGGAATTCAGACTTGCAAAATCCACTCGAAAACAAATCGAAATGTTTTGTTCCCGCCGAAGAAGTAGTGTGTAGAGATGAATTTTATTTCCCAGAGTAAAATTGGGTTTACACTTCAAGAAAACTGTAATTTTTGTGTAGATTTATTTCCCGCCACGGTAATTCAAATCCCGGGCTCCATTTAAAACACACAGCCGCACAAATCCCATGACGCTTTTCACGACCTGTAAACCAGTCTTAAACCGGGAAATTGTTAACATTTGGTCCCAGAAAACCGTGAAAAAACCGGGAATTTGAAAATGAAAATTGAGTGGCCACCCTGTAGAGAAAGAAGAGAGGGTGTTTGGGGGTGGTATTTTTTCGCGGTTTCCCTCCACACCCAACAGAGCGCCAGGAATAGAAAAAAGAGACGTAAGTCCTACGCCAAAAAAACAACGCTCAAATTGCTCACCAATGGATGCTCTAGTGAAGCAAACGATTCTTGAAAATGTCACGCCTGAAGTCCTAATAGTATTTGAGGTTTGTGCTCAGAAAACTTCTAAGTGATAGGGACTTGATCCCGTATGTTTGGTCCCATTTGCTTGATTATCTCTCGAGTTATGCAGAAATTTGTGTTTCATTAGTATGAGAGACACCCCCTCCCCTTCCAGAGAGGAGGAACCAACCAACCAATCATAAGAACCTTCCTCGACCCCAAAACTCCCTGCATAAAATTTTTCAGGCCGATCGGTTCAGTAGTTTCCGAGTCTATAAGGTCCAGACAGACAGACAGACAGGCACACAGACAGACAGACAGACAGACAGACAGACAAACAGATAGACTGACTGACTGACTGACTGACAGACAGACAGACAGACAGACTGACTGACTGACTGACTGACTGACTGACTGACTGACTGACTGACTGACTGACTGACTGACTGACTGACTGACTGACTGAATGACTGAATGACTGAATGACTGAATGACTGAATGACTGAATGACTGAATGACTGAATGACTGAATGACTGAATGACTGACTGACTGACTGACTGACTGACTGACTGACTGACTGACTGACTGACTGAATGACTGACTGACTGAATGACTGACTGACTGACTGACTGACTGACTGAATGACTGACTGATGACTGAATGACTGACTGACTGAATGACTGACTGACTGACTGACTGACTGACTGACTGACTGACTGACTGACTGACTGACTGACTGACTGACTGACTGACTGACTGACTGACTGACTGACTGACTGACTGACTGACTGACTGACTGACTGACTGACTGACTGACTGACTGACTGACTGACTGACTGACTGACTGACTGACTGACTGACTGACTGACTGACTGACTGACTGACTGACTGACTGACTGACTGACTGACTGACTGACTGACTGACTGACTGACTGACTGACTGACTGACTGACTGACTGACTGACTGACTGACTGACTGACTGACTGACTGACTGACTGACTGACTGACTGACTGACTGACTGACTGACTGACTGACTGACTGACTGACTGACTGACTGACTGACTGACTGACTGACTGACTGACTGACTGACTGACTGACTGACTGACTGACTGACTGACTGACTGACTGACTGACTGACTGACTGACTGACTGACTGACTGACTGACTGACTGACTGACTGACTGACTGACTGACTGACTGACAAGCAGGCAGGCAGGGAGACAGGCAGACATACGGATATACGGACATACGGACATACGGACGTACCGCCCAAACACAATGATAACGGAAAAACGCAAGTTTGACAGTTGTTGCAAATGACTTCGATTTGTCCAATTAGAATCAGCTTGGATTTAGCCTGGTTTCTTTCCGACAAGCAGGCTTACTCTGATCGGGCTTTGCCGTTTTCCGTTGCCGCTATCATTGTGTTTTGGCCAATACGGACATACACTTTTGGGTCAGATTTCACGTGTAACATGGCGATCCACCATAGTAGAACTTATTCGCGTCGCTATGCAGTTGTTATTAGTTGCTAGGCAACACATACATTTCCATTTCTTACATTCAACCAAGCCAGCAAGTGGACCATAATCGAAGGTAGTCTGGAAGTTTCAAGATGACTTAGTATTTATTCCAAATTCATGATGTTCAGCAAATACTGAAAATGATATTTTTCAACAAACCCAAACCTAATATCCTACCCATTCGCACCCACAGGTACAATCAACTTACATCGATACCGGTTTCCCTCAAGAATTGCATCCACATGGACGAGTTCAACGTCGAGGGCAACGGGATCAGCCAACTGCCTGACGGCTTGCTGGCCAGTCTATGCAACCTCACCACCATCACCCTGTCGCGCAATGCGTTCCATAGCTATCCATCCGGTGGCCCCGCACAGTTTACCAACGTAACCAGTATCAACATGGAGCACAACCAGATTGATAAGATCCAGTACGGGATTTTCTCGCGTGCCAAGGGACTCACCAAGTTGAACATGAAGGAGAACGCGCTGACTTCCTTGCCGCTCGATATCGGTACGTGGACGCAGATGGTTGAGCTCAACTTTGGAACCAACTCGCTCACCAAGCTACCGGATGACATACACTGCCTGCAAAATTTGGAAATCCTTATTCTGTCCAACAACGTGCTGAAGCGGATCCCCAACACGATCGGTAACCTGAAGAAACTGCGAGTGCTGGACTTGGAAGAGAACCGACTGGAGTCACTACCATCGGAAATCGGTCTTCTGCATGACCTACAGAAGTTGATCCTTCAATCCAACCAGCTGACTTCGCTCCCCCGTACGATCGGGCACCTAACGAACCTAACGTACCTCTCCGTTGGTGAGAACAATCTCCAGTTCCTGCCGGAAGAGATCGGAACGCTGGAAAATCTTGAATCCCTCTACATCAACGATAATGCCTCACTGGTAAAGCTCCCTTACGAGCTGGCGTTGTGTCAAAACCTGGCCATTATGAGCATCGAAAATTGTCCCCTGTCGGCACTGCCACCGGAAGTGGTCAGCGGCGGTCCAAGTTTGGTGATACAATACCTAAAACTTCACTCGCCCTACCGACAGATGTGATTCTCCTGCCGCTCGAGGAAAGGACTTGTGTATACATTTGGTTGTTTCTCTGCGATTTTGTTAGTTGGTTAGTTGGTTGGCGAAGTTCGGGGTGTGGAAGCCCGGATGGAAATTTGTTTGTGTCCCGCGCACCGTGCGGACAAGAAAGGAGAGTAAGAAAACGTTACATGCCAAGCATGTAGGAAGAGGTCCCCACCTGCAAGCCCGCGGGTGGGAAGAAAACACGAAAGTAGTTGTGTTTTTGTATTGTTTTAGTTTTCGAACGACGCAGAAAAGTTAGTAAAAAAAAAAATAAACAACAAATCAATGTGATTAAAATAAAGCTTTAATAATATTGCTATTTAAGGAAGGCAATTAAGCAAAACACACTAAGAGAAAAATTAAGTTGAAAAAGCGAATTAACAAAAACAAAACAAAAAACGTAAAAAAAAAAATTCGACGTGTAATGAGCAAAAAAAAAAACGTTAAAATTAAACGAATTGCGTGGTGAAGTTGGTGTACACCAATTTATGGAGAGATTTGGGTGCAGGAGACTTGCGCCGCCGTTTGCCGAAGAGCAATGTGTTCTTAACAGTGGAGGTGGGATATCTTGCGGTTTTCTGCTGATCATTAAATTCTAACCGTTTTTCGTGTGTTACAGAAACTAGCCATTCAATGGCGACGGTCTTGGAGGATATCAATCCCAGAACTTGTAGTCACCCAGCATCCGAACGAACGTAGATTATCCCTTGCTGTTGAGGCAGCAGACGTAGGCACGCATGAGGAGTCAAGGTATGGAATTAATAACCTTCCCGAAAATGTGTGGGAGGGGGGGGGGGGGGGTATGTAAGGCATAGTGTAGGGTATCTTTTAGTCAAAGTGTAACACACATAGAAGGAAGTGTGACGAAAAAAAACCTAACCTTTAAGGGGCGACGTCAACGTGAAATTCGATCTCAAAAGTTATGTCCTTTAATTTCGTTGTTATGAAAAAAAAATGGTTTAAGTATTTCGCGAACGACAGTTGAAGCCAAACGCAGGAGAAATTAGTTCGAGCTGACCATTTTCCAGCCGAAGAAAAAATCAAAACGTTTGAATGGTTCGTGGTGGTCATGATGCATCACTCACCTGTCAATATCGCATCAAAATTAGATATTTCCACCAAATAAGGATCGTAGGTGTAGGGCTGATGAAAGAATTATAAGAGAATCTAAGTGTCCTGTTCGTATAATCGAGGCATACATGTAGTTGGTATTTTCCATAATACTCCTGGGCGGTCATAACTATGCAGTACGTATGTACTCAACCAGTTGAATGTAAAGAATGTTTATTGCTTTAGTTTAAAACTTAAGTTAGATCGTTTATTTTGCTGACATCAACTGCAGTTTCTTACAGACTGTGTTACACTGGCTTTCATTGTTGGTCAGCAATATTTCGTACGTTTTTTTTTTTTTCAAACGTCTCGCTACACCACCATGCCCTCCTGTGGTTTTCAGAAGTTAATCGCAGTACATTATTTACATATGTAATACACTAGCGCTGGCTGATATGTTACAAGCTGGAGCTCCTTTAATGTTATGCTATCATAACGTCTACCTTATGTTTGGAAAACTATCAGTAATTGTTTATTCCAATTCAAGAATGAAAACTGAGGGTTAGTTCTTAGATGCTACCACTTTTTATTAACTCTAGGATTAGTTGTTGTCTCTTTCTCCATGCTTCCCTGGCGTGGGAATCAACTGTGGCGTGGCGTCCTTCTGATGCGTGTGTTACCGATCGGTCGTCCAGAGGGTGCGTACGTGATCGGTGCACTCTCGTCATGCAGGTGCGTGCGATGGCGTAGGTGTGATAATGAGATGCGGTCGGTTACAGATGCAGGGCTTTCTGGGGATCTGTGATATTTTGACGAGCCAGTGGGAATCGGTCGATTTGGTGTCCCTTCGTTGCGTACGTGATCGATGCAGGTGCAGGTGATAGCGTGGGTGTGATAATGTGATGCGATGCCTGGATGCTTTTGGGTTGTGATGCTTCGATGAATTTAGGTTGATTAGGAATTCGGGACAATTCTCGGCAGTTGAGGTTTTACGATGCTCGTCTTGCCTTTGCCGCTAATATCCTAATACTGGAAGTGTGACCTTCTACGTTCAGTCCTCTTACGTACGTGACGGCAGCGTATGCGTATTCGGATGCGTCTACGAATGTGTGTAGCTCGAAGGTTCTCACGTTAGCGGATAACATCCATCGTGGAATTCGTACATTGGAGGCCTTTTGTATAGTTTCGATCCACTTTTCCCACATTTGGTAAGAGGTTTTGGAGATCTCTGCATCCCAGTAGGACGTTTCCTTATGTAGTTCCTGCATTAACATTTTTCCGTGTATGGTTAAATTCGATATAAGTCCTAGAGGGTCGTAAATGCTCATTACAAACGATAATACTTCGCGCATGGTGGGTCTTCTGATTCCGTTGTGAACATCAGTGGGTAATCTTTGAAAGTTTAAATGGAATCGGATACTATCATAATTTGTGTCCCAGTATACTCCTAATATTTTTTCACTGTTGGATTCCTTGTCTTCAAACATTTTTACCTTATCTTCCTGCACTCGGTTCTTTGGGAGTGCCGCTAATACGGCCTTGTTATTTGAAACGAAGTTTCTTATGTGAAATCCGGCCTTATCGTGTATTTCTATTATGTCCTTTATTGTGGTTATAGCTTCGCCCGGCGAATCGAAGCTGTCAATGTAATCGTCCACGTAATGTTGTTTTATAATGGCGTCGACTGCCTTGGGTTTTGAATCAGCGAATAATCTTGCGTTATGGTTCTTTACCACCTGGGCGCACGCTGGGGAGCATGTTGCTCCAAAGATTAGGACCTGCATGACGTAGATATCGGGCTCTCTGTTCTCACAGTCTCTAAATAAGAAGCACTGTTTACTTTGATCTGATTTTATGACACCTACTTGACTGAACATCTCCTTGATGTCCCCAGCTGATGCCACAGGCCCTTCTCTAAAGTTTATCGTAACGGCGAGAGATGACGCTGTGGCGTCGGGTCCGGTCAACAGCGTGGAATTCAGGGATACTCCCTTGTTTTTTGCGGCCGCGTCGAATACCAACCGGGGCTTTGGGGGTGATTTATTTTTATTAGTAATGATGAAATGCGGAAGATAGTAAGCGTCCTTTGCCCATTCAGTTATTTCATCCGTGTTCAATTTTCGAGCGTATCCCTTCTCTACATAGTCCGCAATCGTATTGATTGCCCATTTCTTAAGCTCAGGATCCTTTTTCAGTTTTCCTTCTAGATTTATCAGCCTTTTAAAGGCTTGATCATAGCTGTCTGGATATGCGTGCTTATCTTCTCGGGTTAGTAACCCAATCTCGTATCTTTCGCCGGTATAATTTAGCGTTCTGTTGATGATTTCCTTTGCTCTGCTATCTTCTTTGGATTCCGGAGGGTTGTTCGAAATCTTTACCCCTAGGTCTTCTATTGCAAAATACCGGTGCATTAGGTCATGCATTTTCTGCTCTTCCTGAATTACTAATATATGATCGGCTTGAGCCGTATCTTTTATATTTCCGAATATTAGCCATCCTAGTTTTGTTTTGATGGCTATTGGATTATTTTTACCTGATGCTCTTTTTTCTAGCGGGTATAGGAGATGGCTGTGATTCAAACCTATTAGCAACTTAGGTTGAGCATTCTTGTAGTTGTGGATAGGTAGGTTGCCAAGAAACGGGTATTCCCCTTCTAGCTTATTATAATTCACCGATTGTACCGGCAGATGCAGGTTTGTAGCTGTTCGCACGTCGTCTAGGCTGTATTCTACATTAGAATTGCCTTTTATCTTGAGACGTACTCGTCGGCTTGCCTTTTCTTCTCTTGATACATTTTGGGTCCATTTGATCCTTAATGGATCTGTAGTTCCTTTCAACTGTACCTCTTCGGCAACTGCCTCTTCTATCAGGGTTAATGAGGAGCCTGGATCGAGAAATGCGTATGTACTGACTAAGCGACCTTCATTTCTCAATGTCACTGGTATAATCT
Source organism: Aedes koreicus (assembly GCA_024533555.2). Taxonomy (NCBI): domain Eukaryota; kingdom Metazoa; phylum Arthropoda; class Insecta; order Diptera; family Culicidae; genus Aedes; species Aedes koreicus. The sequence goes on along the minus strand of JAHHFK020003151.1, from coordinate 31,545 downwards.
GATAGAATACCTTCGCCTTTAATTCTTGGTGCAGGTTCGTCGTTTCTTCTCTTATGGCTGGGATTTCTTCGGCTGACGTTATTTGCCTTCTTTCCGGCCACGTATTTCTAGATTCTGCAGCTGCCGTTCTCTGTCCATGCCATGTGCTTCCTCTGTTATTTGCAGTGTCTTGATTATATATGTGTAGTAGTTTGTGATGTCTCCTATTACAATTACCTTGCCCGCATTGTGTCGGTTTCCAGCACTTTCCTTCGTGCTTATGTAAGCACATTTGGCAGGCTCGTAGTCTCGTAATTTCCCGGACTCTGTCGGTCGGGGTCATCCGTTTGAAGCGGTAGCAGTCTATTAATTTATGTGCTCCTTTGCACATTAGACAATGAGATGAACTTTCCTGGTGTACGTTCACTCGATTCCTTCGATGGTCTGGTAGAATTGATCAGTTCTCGCTGAATGCTAGCTCGTGGTTTTATCCAGTTGCAAAGGTCTTGCAACGTCGCTACTGAGTTGCTTTTAGCCGCGTTGCTGGCCACAACCTCCAGCCACTTGATCTGAAGGTCGTAGGGTAGCTTCTGCACAACGTCCTCCACTAGACGTGGGTCTTGTAGGAATTCCGTCTGCTTTGATGCCATCAAGTGTGCTACCAGACTTTCTAAGCTATTAGATACCTCAACGATAGTGAAGTGTCCGCCCGGTTTGATTCTTTCTAGATCCTCCCTTAGCTCCTTGTACACTCTTTTAGGCTGACCGAACTGTTTTTCCAAACGTTCCATTATTTGTGAGACGTTTGCTTCATCTAGCATAAGTGGTTGAACACTCTTTGCTGCTGCTCCCCCGAGCGACTTCTGCAATCTTATCAAGTTCTCTAAGCTGGAATATTTCCCAGCTATTGTGGTCGCCTCGAACACCTTTTTAAAGGCCGAAGAATTGCGGTAAGCTCATTTCCTGTCTCCTCATGTAAATTGCCAGTGAGTCATGGTGTTCTTCCTTCTCGTTATCCTCATCCTTATCCAGGGACGTTTCCTGTTTAACCTTCCCTTGTTGAAGGACTCTAGCAATGTCGAGTAAGACGTCTTTTTTCTGGGTCTCCTCGAGCCGTTTGCTCTCTATTTCTTTCTTAAAGTGTGCTAGTTCGGCTTCCATAGAGCTCGCATGCACTTCCACGGATCGTTGCGCCTTAGCCCGCGCATCAAGTTCTAACGTCATTTGCTCTAATTGTTGTTGAAGCCTTTGCATTTCTGCTAGTTGCTGTTTCATATCGATGTGTTCGAGGTTTAGTTTCGAACACTTTACGCATAGCCATGATTCCTTCTTTGTTGGGAGCCCTTTTAACCCTGCGCACCTGAAATGGAACCACCTGTCGCAGTTGTCACAGGCTACCATATCCTCGACGTCATCCTTTCGGTCACATAGACGACAGTTTCCATTGTTGTTAATGGTGAATTGTTGCTCCTTTGTGTCCATTTTAGTTGATGTTACACTCCTTTATTATTTTATTTAATTGGATGTATATTTGTTGGTCTCTAATGCTTATATTGCGCTTGCTACCTTGAACGCATTGACCGTCAATCGACGTAGTTTTGATTGTCCCTTTGGACTTTATATTTTACCTGGTGACACCTTATTCGTCGAATTGTCGCTGTAATTGTGGCTAGCGGCAATCAATATTCAAAATTTCACTGGTTATTATTTTATTTTTATTTTAGTTTTTATTTTCTGCCAGGTTTTATGCCTTTGGCTTCTGTGTTTTCTCTTGTAAATCCTTATTCATTGAATTGTGACTATCACTAGTGACAATCAATATTCAAGTTTTCACAAGTTAATTTTCCTCGTTTTAATTGCCTCTTCGGCTACATATTTTCTCTCACGAAACCTTATTCATTAAGTTGTAGTCTTATAAACTACGACCAATTTTCAAAATTTCGAATGTAAATGTTTTGTTTTAATTGCCTCTCTGGCTTACGTATTTTGTCTCACGAAACCTTATTCAATGAGTTGTAGTCTTATTAACTACGATCAATATTCAAAGTTTCGCAATAAATCCTTTGTTTCATTTGTGTGGTTGAGCTTGTTTTTGTGATCGGCAACTTGACTTCCTTCTCAATGAGAAAATGGGTTTTCATGATCACTTGCTCTAAATTGTTTTTTGTGGTTATAAAAACCTTTTGCGTCCGTAGACTGTGAATTAATATTCTTTTTTGTTTTCCATTAATTTGGTGATCGTTTGGCGGAATCTTTCTTCCCTTTGAGTACCCTTCCACAGGGTCAACGTAAAGGTTTTAGACTCACACAACTTTCCTCGTGGGATTGGTCTTTTTGACCAATCTTTGTAATTCTCAGTCGCCTTCACCTTTAGCACTTGGCGATCAATTTCTTGGAATCTCTCTGCAATACTATTAAGTTCTTGCATAAGATCCTTCATACTTGAACGGTGTTTACTGGCTTATCACTAGGCTTACCTTACGGCTCTGATAGGGTTGCAATCTAGAGCCTTACCAATGTTGTTGCCGATCCGATCCGTGGATGTTGAGGGCACTTACACGCCCCCCAAACCATCACCGACGCGGCACTTTGGAACCGAGGGATGTTTATATTGGATTCAGGAATGCTGTCCCTCGATGGCGCCCACACCCGGTCATTTTGCACATTGTGCGGCTGCTGCAGCACGAACAGTTTCTCGTCCGAAAAAACAAACTCCTGACCAGCGTGCCGAGAGAGGATCCTCTTAGCTCGATCCAACCGCTTTTTGCTGGTAGCCTCCGAAACGCCATGGACCTTACGTTTTTTGTAAGGCCTGAAACCAAGGTCCTTGTTGAGTATGGTGTGAGCGGTTCCAATGGAAACGTTGAGATCTGCAGCCGTTTTCCGGATTGAGCGGTTCTTTTTGCGCCGAATTCGCTCCCTCACGATCTTGATGACCCGTGGCGTCCTCGCTGAACGCGGCCGACCGGATCTCGCACGGTCATTGGTCGAGGACGTCTCCCGGTATCGCCTGATGGTCGTGTAGACAAAGTTCCGCTTGACCCCATGCGATTTCAGCAGCCGGAATATATCGCCGGGTCGCTCACCGTTCAAAAAACGCTTAATTACGAAGTCCCGATACTCTTTCATCGCGCGTAACAAACAAACAACAACTAACAGAATGTCAACACCGCGCACATTCGGTAGCGTATGAATGAAGCTAAAGCTGACACCAATACCAATGCAGAATATGTACATGGCGCATACCTACGCAATGATGAAAACTTGTATTCGAACTTATTGAACACCGTGTACACTTTCACTTGTTTGTTATTACTATTCTCGCGATACTTAACACCTTCACGTGCAAGTTCGTTTAGAATCTTGAAGAGATTCTGAGGTTTCTAGAAGAGAAAAAATCCTTTCTGGAGCCACCATATGTTCCGTAGCGACGTGCACTGAATCAATACCGAGGTGGTGGTACCGCGAAGGAGGCTGCGTCGGGAACGATTATTTGTGAGGTACTTGCGCTATTTAACGTACTTGGTCGAAAGGGTTCCGTGAGGGAAATATCGCCCGAGTACTGCAAGCTTAACCGGGTTCCTCTAATAGTAAGAGCCTAGCCGATAAGTGCCCATCTAATGGGGGGGCAGTAGTTCATGCTAGGTTTAGTTCTATTATGAGGATTACTGGAGAAGCGTGAGGATAGCGTAAAGTAAAGTGAGTTAGAAACATCGAAACTTCGTCGGAAGATTCCCGAGGGAGGCGTCGACGAAATATTTAACTCTCAACCGGGTTCCTCTAATAGCAAGAGCCTAGCCGATAAGTGCCCATCTAATGGTGGGGCAGTAATACGTGCTGGGTGCAATTGTATTATGAGGATTACTGGAGGAGCGTGTGATGTTTTGTGTATGTGATGTGATATGAAAGCATCGGGCCTCGTTGAGTTGCACTTAAAAACTGTCTATTTCAAGAAAATGTGACCCCTTATATAGTGGTCCTAATCCTAAATTCTCGGGTGTATTACCCAATATACATGCGTTGCCTTCCCACACGTGGACTCTAGATGCACCTGGGTGCGTAAGCTTATTTTATCTTTTTCCCTGTCGGTCATATGTCCCGTAAGGGATCGATTGATGCATCGAAATTTCTCCGGTGTTCTATCGACACCGTCGCCTCCCCTTTGGGCTGGCCTGCATTGTTCCAAGAATAAGATGCGCCGTCCGTGTTTCTATCTTTGTTTCGGCTCCTGACTCTCGCCCATGCTACGTGATGCACATTTATGTCCTTAATATAATCAGTGCTTTCTTTGCTCATTTTCTGTACACTGTGGTCCTAGCGTAGCTTGGCCTTTATTATGTTATTGTTTCGTGGAAGGCATATTGAGTCTAGTCCGATTTCGGGGAAATATCCCGGCTATTTTCCTTGGTATCGTGACGCAAGGCAGCCTTTCCCGAGGTAATTAACTCTTATGTTTATTGATCCGGTCTTTGTGCCACAACGGCTTCACCTTTTGGGATCTGTTTGTCAGCTATTGCCGAACGTACCGAGTCTAATCGAATTGTATATTTTGCCCTTCCCACGCAACTCGTCATTCTTTTCCTCCGGGATCTATATGCCTTTTTGGTCGCCCGGGACTGGAACAACACACAGTGCACTCGAATGAGAGAAGAAAGTCATTTATCATTTCCTTTCTTGCGCAGGTGCATAGGTTTGAGTCGGGGCTACGGCGGTGTGATTGTCATAAAGCTAAGGAGAAGCGACGGATTTCGTCACCGTTCTGTGCTGCAGCGGCGAGTATGCCTCTAGTAGGCTGGGTGTATAGAGCGGGCTGCAGTCTTTACTCCGTTCTATCATGATCGTTTTATTGGCTAGATGTAAGCGTTATTAGATTTTACCGGTTGTCTGTTCATTTTCGTATTTATTTCGTTCTCCCTTTGGTGAACCTTTCTTGAATGAGTTTTCTGGTTAACATTTGCCTTATTTTTCTTTTCATCCTGACGGGAGCAATGACCGATCGTGGGAATCTTTGTGTGGTTTATTTTATTTGCAAATTCGTTATGTTGCGTTCGTTACAGGGGTTCCATCGTAAATTTGAACGAGGGATGTCCCCAATTTAATGTCTACTTTCGGCATTTTTGATAATCTTCTACAAATAATTGTAACGTTTATTAGTGTTTTAAATTTAGTTTTGGTTTTTTTATAAGATAGTTTCTTACAAATAATTATCGCAGTACTAAGTGTCTTAAACTTTATTTTGGGTCGTTTTGTTTGTAGGATAATTGATTCCTCTAATATTTTAATTGCTCCTGTATATGTTTGCTTCAATGCTCCATATTTTTCATACTCAGAATTCCATTCTTCTGGGTTTAGTGTGGATTTTAATTTATATAAGATTATCTTGTATTTATTGAATAAATCATGCAAATTGTTCTTCTTTTCATCAATGTTTTCAAGGGATCTTGGTCTTGTTTTGTTTTTATACAAATTACCATAATCTTTGGCAATTGCTTCATAAATTTGACTCAATCGATTGGACATGAGTTCTTACTACTCCCGTACTCCCTTTTTTTTACATATATATATTGACATTTATGTCATTAATTTTCAGTCATTTTGGGGTATACTCACTCAGGAAGAATCAGTTGCTTGATGATTTCGGTCTCCTCCTCGATGTTGGTGTTAGGTTTTAACCTAGAAGTTCTCTTTCCCTATTTGAATTGGGTTGGTCCGAGTGTGTTCCTTATACTGCCGTCAGTTTATCGATACTTTTCGCGATCTGCAACGCACGTTTGCGTTCTCTTCTCTTTAGCATTGCGTATAGTGTTATTAGTAATTGCACTATTACAATTGCTAATATTATGTAGGTTAACCATGTTATGTTTAACTTTTAAAGTTTTCTCGTTTATGTTTGCATTATTTAATTGCACCAATGCATTTTTTAGCGTGATCAGTGTCCCCATTTTGTAGTTTTTAAATTTAACATTGTATTTTAAATGTAATCCTCATGATAGGCTTCATGATTCTTTCGCGTCATACATACACAATACTGTGTGCACTCTTCTCGCTTTTTCTTTGTGGGTTTAGCTTGCTCGCATTCCCGTTTCCCCCCTTTATGTTTTTTTTTTTATTTTTAATTTTTTTAAATATACAATTTATTTTTTAACTCTTTATATTTTCAAATTTTTACTTTTTTTCTTCTTTTCTCACATCTCCAAACAAAACACCCGCAGATAATTTGTGCGTTTTTTTTTATAAATATTTTTTTTTTTGCCATAAAACGCATTTTTTTACGGGTTTTTTTTTTCAAATTTTTTTTTCTTTTCACACTTTTCACTTTACACTTTTTATTGTTCTTTTTTCCCCCTTTTTTTTTATTTTTTTTTGCGTGCCTCCCGTGTTTTGTTCATATCTTCACGGTTCACTGCTGCTTACGGTCGTATAACTTATTCGTGTTTTCACTGAGCAACGCACGGTTCACTGCTGCTTACGGTCGCCATTTGCAGGTCTGAGCACTACTTTTAACCTGTCAGATCCTGATACATCATTTGCGATTCACGCACATCAATTTCACATACGTCACAGGGGTTTCTCAACTGTGATGCCCAAAACTGAAGGGATTCAGTTGGGGCACAGAAGAAAAGATTCCTTTTTAGTTTTAAAGTGGTCGATGGTCAAACCGAAAAGATCCGGTTGAGTCGAGCTCTAAAATAATTGTTCTTTATTATTCGTAAGTTCTTGGGTTTTATACATTTCCAAATTCAATACTTTGTATGTGTCAGAAAGAGTAGACTAATATATTAGTGAGACGACTGGAGTGACAAATGGCCAAAATTGCCTATCCTTGCATTATCGGGTTACATGGGTTATTTGCTTCAAGCAACATGGCTTGTTATATGATTCCCCCGCGGTGCATGCTATCGGCCCTCGAGCCTCACAAGTAGAGGTAGAGAGAGAGTCGATAGAACGATGCATCCTCTGGTGAATGACTTCCAGGTGTGTTGTTTGTAATTGCATAACTATGCACTTTCGCACCCGTTCGTTACTTTAGTACTGGTATTATTGGTGTGTTAAATTGATTACAGTTTGTTTGCAATTTTATGGCGCCTATGATTTAAGGTATGCTACATTACCGTGTGAGTGTGTATCCGTTCTTTTCCGATCCTGATGACGTTGTTAATACTTGTTGTTATGTTGTGTAACCGACGTTCAATAACGTTGTTTATTAGGATTTGTTTGTTGTTCTCCGTTGTCAATGCGTTTAATGATTTCTCGATGATGCGTAAATCTTCTGCGTCTGGACTTCCTCCAATCAGCTTCCATGCGGTGCCGATTAAATCCCAACGCCTTGGCCTGCTGCGTGGTTTTAACTTAAGAAAAGAGTCATACAGTCGATGCTTCCGAATTTCAATTAAATCATAGAGTGGTGGTGTTTAGGACTTATGTCATTAACATTTGCTATGGTCTTTTCAATGTCTGACAGATCTATTGGATGGATAATTCCTATGTATCCTTTTTTTACTTGAGCCCTCCCTAATGGAATAATTGCTAGTGGGCTATCGTTTAAGTTATGGATTTGGAACGTGGCGCTTACGCCGGTTAGCCAGAAGAATATAATTTTGAGCATCGTACGGGGACGCCGTGCGACTGCGGGACTTGGTTCCACAACTCCTGTGACTCTAGCGGCAGGATGCTCAGGATAAGTCCTACTACCTCCCTTTATTCCAGCTCTGCCGGGTGCAGCGAGACGTGCTGGGGTGAGACCAGGTTCGCTTCCAAGCGCTCCCAGTGTGGTGACGTTGTCCTTTTTGGTAGCGAGTTCTCTTCGATCGCCTCTACTCGGGGGTCCTCCACACGGCTGCTGTTGCGGTCACGATCGGTTTCGGATCAATCGGATATGGTGATGTTAGATCGTTTTCACTTCACTTCACTTTTCTTAAACTACACTAAGTTCTGGCACTGTGTACGATTAAGTTTGTCTCTTCCTCGACTGAACCTTCTATCAAACCCGGTCCCTATTCGGGCGCCAGCGATTGATTATTCCAATTCAAGAATGAAAACTGAGGGTTAGTTCTTAGATGCTACCACTTTTTATTAACTCTAGGATTAGTTGTTGTCTCTTTCTCCATGCTTCCCTGGCGTGGGAATCAACTGTGGCGTGGCGTCCTTCTGATGCGTGTGTTACCGATCGGTCGTCCAGAGGGTGCGTACGTTATCGGTGCACTCTCGTCATGCAGGTGCGTAAACAGTCATACTCGGATGATGGTTAATACCAAATCTGTTTATTTCGTTTTAAGTTTACATTAATGAAACCTTCGGGTTGGTTTTCCTTTATCTTCTTAAACATATATCGGTTCTATTCTAATTACGCTTAAGCTCTCGTTCCAATAGGAATCGATTATAGTTAGTCTACGTTACAAGAAAGAGAAAGATATATTTGTATGTGAGAAAGATATAGTTGCGCGCTACGCAGTGCGCTTGAGTTCCTGAGCGTGGTGAGTGCTGCTTGTAAGAATTAGGATGTAGGTTAGTAACGATATGTGAAATGCGAGACGTTGCACTTCTTGGCCTGCTCAATGTTTACGTTCGGCTTAAGAGTTACATCGACTTATGCTTCTCACGGTGCATGTTATTTATGACATGGAAAGATGTTGTAAGGTTTGTCACTTCAAGTGCTTGTGAAATGTATTGCTTGAAGTCGTATTGAAATGAGGATGGGAAAGTTGTCTGGAAAATGTTGTAAGGAGTTTTATGACTAAGACTCATGTTCGATTGGAAGTGTGAATTGATTTGGGTAAGAGCGAAGAGCTCGGATTTACGAATAATGAATGTTAATATGAAACATGTAGACTTATCGTGGGAAAGGATAATAGCTAACACAGCACATGAGAGTAATAGAATGTCGCTTATGTGAGAACTAGACCGGAAAGTAGAATTGCTGTGTAATGTCAATCGCGAGGTAGCGAAGTTGGTTTGGCTTGAGTGGTGTTGAAAGATATAGAATGCTTATTCATTGCTTTACTGTGGGAAGTGGTTTGGAATAGTATGATGGGAAATTAATTATGCACTCTTCTGGTATGAATGTTTGTACTTGAAGGGTTTCGAAATGTTACCATGAAGGTTTGGAAATCGTCGTTTGTCACCTAAGTCAAGTGTGTCATGTTGAATCTGAAGTGATTCTCTGGAATTCGTAAGTATGGAAAACCGTGACAGTTGCGCATAGCACATTTTATTTAGTCGGCTTACATGGGCCTCTAATAACTGTTCCATGTAGCTCCTTAAATGAAATTAAAAATAGATTGAGTTTGATGTACCTGGTATGCTCCTCTTGCTCTCCATCGGTAATTTCATCATCGACTCCTCCTACTGCTGCTACAACTGCTGCTACACTTTTTTATAGAACGTTTTATTTTTTTTTTATTTTTGTATCACTGTTTACCTTTTCTGGGTGAGGTAGTAACTATACAATAGTTTATTCTCGGAAAGTGCCTTCATTGAACAGACACTTCGTTCAAATTAGCCAATGATCTGGCTGTGTTTTTGATTGTGCGCCGTTTTTCGCGCTTCGTTATTCATTTATAGATGGTGATGATCAACTGCACCAGCACCACAAACATTGTAATGAGCAACTTTTGCTCGGGGTCCAGGTGATAGTTTGTATGAATTTCCTGGGTGTTAATGATATTAATGTCCCTATCACCCGTTTGTGTCACTTTAGGGCTCGATTTCTCGTAACCCATTTTTTCAACTGAACAACACACACTATCAGAAGTAGCACTTCGTGGGGCTGGTTGGTGCAATTTTTACGATGCGGCAAATGAACTTTATGCTAATTTTTCCCCCGTGTTTACGCACTGTATCTGGTTAGTTTTCTTCAATTTGTGACACACTTGCCTTGGCCTTCCATTTCGCCTCCAACGACGATCTTCAGCTTGTGGAATCATAAAGACGTGTCTGATAGGATCCACGTCCTCTGTTTCCTTTGGAACTACCTCGACCTCTTTGTGGATGTCCTCTGCTGGTACTGCTATAGTAAATTTGAGAACTCACGGTTGCTTTTGATGTTGTTTCGTGTTCTTGAAACTTTTGAATTGCTTCATTAAGCATATTAAACGTTCCTGCTTTCAGGATTGTTTTCGCACATCTTATCAAAGTATTTATACCACATTTTGTGGACATTTTCTCAGCCGTTTGATTTGGAATATTATCCCTCAAATAAGCTGATTGCAGTTGGTCTGTAATTTTTTTCTAATTTTTGACATCTGCCATGTTTTCTCCCTGCTGTAGTGTTTTCATATCGGCAATGACATTATCTGCCGTGACTTTCGATGCACAATGATTTCCAACAGCATCTAGTGTTTCGGCAAGTGTTTGATTATTCGTAACAACTTGCCGTGCCTTACCGGTCAATCATGTTCTGACGAATTGCACTACCGTTGGAGCAGCTGCAGTTTTTTGTGCTGCTGTTGCTTCCGCAAAAGCTTCTTCGACGTTGGCGTTAAAGAGGCTCACTGCATCGAGAAACGCTGTTAGGTGCTCTGCTGTGCCATCATAAATTTGCACCAGAGCTGTACCGAATTTTAAATCTACTTTAGGTGCTGCCACTATTGCAATATCTAGGTGTGCACCGTTTTGTCTAATTTTGTGTTTAATAATTTGATTAATTTCTAAATAAGCTTCCCTCGAAGCTTTGATAAAGAATTGAAGTTTATTTGCTGGTATTTCTGTTTCGTGAAGGAGTAATTTTTCTTATATACGTAAAAAAAGTTCTGTAGCCTAAAAAAGTTTATCTTTGAGGGTTTGAGTCCTTATGTTTTTGTTTACAGATTTTTTGAAAGTCGTCTGTAATTTAATTAATGTTTGAACTTCTTCCTCAATTTCCTCAAACATTTATAGTTTGTTTAAAAAATATTACTTGCTCATATTGAAAGAAAATTAAATACAGAATATAATTCACATTTATAAAACTAATGCGCAACTAAGTTGATGCTTTCTTCTCACATAATACGCTCTGGATGGGTGAATCATCACGGCTGCTCAATTAGTACCGCTACCGTCCGTCGTACGCTGACCTCGTCGAGCTGGCATCAAACTGCTTGTCTCATGTGTCTCGTTCATATTCCCTTGACGCGCCGAACAGCAACATTCGAACGTCGGCTTTGCACGTAAAATGAAAACTGCACCGCGGCCTGCGGTCTTTCTACTTGCACTATTTTCACCGAAATCTACGATCACGTTTTCCACTGTTCGCACTACGTAAACTATTGGTGATTGAGATGTGTGTCTTGTTCACAGTCATGTACCATTATAGAATTTGTTCTTCAACAAATGAAACACTAATTATACATGTACGATTCACTGTTGAATGTGTTGGCTTCTCTATACATCAGCCACATTTTCCAAACTCTTCGCTAACTTGAGCGCGAGCCTCCGTTCTCTTTTCTTCTGTGCACAGCTGTAGTACTACGACGACCAAAATCAGGTAAATGATAAACTCGTGGTGTTCGAGTTGCTCACTATGATGTTCTTGCGTATTAATGATCCGGATTTGTGGATCTGCATTATGCGTCACTGCAGACTTTGAGCTTGATTTGCCCATTTTCACTAAACTGTCTCATAAGAGTCACTATCGAAAATCAGATTTTAAACAAAAACTGTCGTCATTTTATACAGTTATCTTCAGCTCGTGAGCTATTTCAACGACACTCAGCTGTTTTTGATCGGTTCTCAGTTCCAAACTTCAAACACTTCAAAACTTTTTAAAATACTGTAGCACATTCTAACACACTTTAATCTATTCGTTCTATACTTCGTTTATGTTTTGCATGCTCATTGCCATTTTACATGCTAGTTTACGTTCGCGCCTTTTCTGCAGAGTGTACAACGTGATTAGCAGCTGAATCACCACTACTGCTAGAATAACGTAAATTATAGTTTCAGGATGGTCAAGCTGTTCACTGTGCGTTTCTTGAGTATTAATAATCCTGATTTGAGGATCTGCGTTGTGGGCAACTGTTGATTTCGATTGCGATTTGCCCATGACTTTGAAACTTTATCAGCTTTCGCTCACGTATCGATTAATTCAACAAAGGCACTACTTAGAACAGTCGATCAGTGTTTAGTGTTCAGTTTTATCGTTCGAATTCACTGTTTATTTTCCGAGCACTTTTATTATCTGGTGGCGGATTCATTGTTCATCTCACGTGCACTTTTGTTTACGCTGCTTTTCTTCACCTTAGTTCACAGTTCGGTAAAATTCACCGTCCAGTCAGCCATGTGATGACTAGTGTTCTACTAGACATCGACCGTGATATCTCTTACACGAACGATACACTACATTTGGTGGTTGGTTCAAGAATCTCCTTTTTTTTTTTTTTTTTAACTCTTTATTTATTCCAAATTTTTACATTATTTTACATTCATATATTAACCTAGGTGATCCTGCTAAGTAATAAACATTTCAACCTTATATGCTATTATTTATATCTAATTGTGTTAATATTATTTTTACTTTGTCTATTCAGTATTTTTAACAGGGTTCCTTTTGCCTGCGTGTAAGAATAATTATTGATTTCTTAAAACTAGTTCTTATCTATAGAGAGAATTGATCATTGCAATTGAAGACTGCAATGATTTTTGTCTAAAATTATGAATTATTTTGTTGGACATTTCTTCTAGAGTCTCAACGTTTGAAATTCTATGTAATTCAATAGTACTGAACCAGGGTGGCAGCTTCAAAATCATTTTCAGAACTTTGTTCTGAATCCTTTGAAGTGCTTTTTTCCTAGTAGCACAACAACTAGACCATATTGGCACAGCATAGAGCATGGCCGGTCTAAAGATTTGTTTGAATATTAGAAGTTTGTTCTTCAAACAAAGTTTGGATTTTCTGTTTATAAGAGGATATAAACATTTTATATATTTATTAACATTTGGCTTGAATGCCCTCAATGTGATCTTTAAAAGTTAATTTTTGATCAAGTATCAGTCCAAGATATTTTACTTGATTTGACCAAGAAATTGGAACTCCGTTCATAGTGACCATATGACTATTACTTGGTTTCAAAAATGCAGCTCTAGGCTTGTGTGGGAATATTATAAGTTGAGTTTTGGAAGCATTAGGAGAAATCTTCCATTTTTGAAAATAATCTGTAAAAATGTCCAAGCTTTTTTGTAGCCTCCTGGATATAACACGAAGACTTTTTCCTTTAGCGGAAATGCCTGTGTCATCAGCAAAGCAAGATTTTTGACAGCCCTGAGGTAAATCAGGGAGATCTGAAGTGAAAATGTTATAAAGTATTGGCCCAAGAATGCTACCTTGAGGAACACCAGCTCTGACAGGCAATTGATCAGATTTAGAATTCTGATAATTTACTTGCAAAGTTCTATCAGTTAAGTAGTTTTGAATTAATTTCATGATATAAAGCGGAAAATTGAACTTTTTCAGTTTCGCAATCAAACCTTCATGCCAAACACTGTCGAATGCTTTTTCTATGTCTAGAAGAGCAACTCCAGTGGAGCAGCCTTCAGCTTTGTTTGAACGAATTAAATTTGTAACTCTCAAAAGTTGATGCGTAGTTGAATGCCCATGGCGAAATCCAAACTGTTCATCAGCAAAAATTGAGTTTGTATTGATGTGAAGCATCATTCTATTCAAAATTATTTTTTCAAAAAGCTTACTTATTGAAGAAAGCAAACTGATTGGTCGGTAGCTAGAAGCTTCAGCCGGATTTTTGTCTGGCTTCAAGATAGGTACGACTTTTGCATTTTTCCATTTATCTGGAAAGTATGCCAGATGAAAACATCTGTTAAATAGTTTCACCAAGAAAGACAAAGTACTCTCGGGGAGTTTTTTGATGAGGATATAGAAAATTCCATCATCACCTGGTGCTTTCATATTTTGAAATTTTTTAGTTATAGTTTTTACTTCATCCAAATCAGTTCCCCAAGAATCATCAAAAATATTTTCTTGTGAGAAAATATTCAGATACTCCCTGGAAACTTGATCCTCAATAGGACTTGTAAGACCCAAACTGAAATTATGGGAGCTCTCAAACTGCTTAACAAGTTTTTGAGCTTTTTCCGCATTTGTGAGCAAAATTTTATCACCTTCCTTAAGCGCTGGTATAGGCTTTTGAGGTTTTTTCAATATTTTAGAGAGTTTCCAGAAAGGTTTGGAACTCGGATCTAATTTTGACACATTATTTTCAAAATGTTTGTTCCTCAGGGCAGAGAAGCGTTTTTTAATTTGTTTTTGTAAATCTCGCCATATGACTTTCATAGCGGGATCACGTGTTCTTTGATATTGACGCCTACGTACATTTTTCAGACGAATCAAGAGCTGAAGATCGTCATCAATTATAACTGAATCGAATTTAACCTCGCATTTTGGCATTGAAGCAGCTCTTGCTCTATTTATTGAGAAAGCCAGAGATTCAAGAGCATTATTAATTTCATTTTTTGTTTGCAATGGAACATTAGGATCAAAATTGTGTTCCATAGATGTTCGATATTGATCCCAATTAGCTCTATGGTAGTTGAAAGTAGAACTGATGGAATTAGAAATGATTTCTTGAGATATTTCAAATGTAACTGGAAGGTGATCAGAACCAAAGTCAGCATGGGTAATCAATTGACTACAAAGTTGACATGAATCAGTTAGGACCAAATCAATAGTTGAGGGATTTCTGGCTGAAGAAAAGCAAGTTGGGCTGTTTGGGTATTGAATAGTGTAGTAGCCTGCGGAACAATGATCAAAAAGTATATTACCATTGGCATTGCTTTGCGAATTATTCCATGAGCGGTGTTTTGCATTGAAATCACCAATAACGAAGAATTTAGACCTATGACGGGTAAGTTTCTGGAGGTCACCCTTGAGCCAGTTCTTTTGCTGACCAGTGCATTGGAAAGTCGCGTCAGGCTATAAGTCATCGAACCTCTTTATGAACTCATGTGCATTCGTTGCAAAAGCGGTTCGATGGCATGGGAAAGTTTATCGACGGGGTGCCACAAATGTAGTCCTTTTGGAATTTGGATATGAGATTTGGTAACATGTGAGATGCACATGTCACAACATTGTAACGTTGTTGTATGTCACTGGAAGCTCATTGAAGCAGCCCTCCTCCTCAAGATCAGGCACTACTGGAACCGGTCTACATTTTGCTAGGTATACTACTTCACCCCTTGTTACTGCTGAATACCCAGGACCGCCATACATGTAGGCAAATTCCTGCGGTAATAATAGTGCAAGAGACATCATATTCTGAGTGATCCGGTTATGAGCATTACACCTGTCCATATTGAAGAGGTCAAATAATCGGCTCACCTCTTGTTTAACGTGCCTAAATGAGTAGAATGCAAAAAAGTACGCGCGAACTGCCAGCCGGCAATGGGTGATCTTCCCATAGCGAGACTAGCAGCTTACGTACGCCCCTTCTCCTATGTGGGAGTGGACTATTTCGGCCCTTTCCAAGTAGCCGTCGGGCGACGTGTAGAAAAACGCTGGGGAGTGCTCGTGACGTGCCTAACCGTGCGCGCCATACACATTTAGTTGGCCCACACCCTTAACACTGATTCGTGCATTATGGCATTGCGCAACTGTTTTGCGCGTCGGGGTGTTCCGGTCCAAATTATTAGTGATCGGGGCACAAACTTCATTGCTGCGGAGAAGGAGTTGAAGAAAGTGTTGGTAGCTGTCGATCAAGACACTCTCATGAAAGAGTTCACCACGTCGTCAACATATTGGGTATTTAATCCCCCAGCCACACCTCATATGGGTGGCTCTTGGGAGAGGCTGATACAATCGGTGAAAAGAGCCCTTAGTGAGATTCATCCATCCCGCCTGCCGAGAGACGAAGTGCTTAGAAACAGTATGATCGAAATCGAAAACATAGTGAACAGCAGGCCGTTGACACATTTACCAGTAGAGGATGAATCATCTCCGGCACTAACGCCTAATCATTTTTTAGTTGGATCGTCCAGTGGCTTGAAGCCTCTTTGCCATTTGATGATAGCGCAACTGTTTTGAAACAGTCCTACAAGACTTCCCAAGTTCTCGCCAACCTTTTCTGGAAACGCTGTATCTACAACTCTTTACACGGGTTATAAGCCCTTCTCTTTTAAGCGGTGATCGACAACTTATTCTTTTCCCTAATGAGGAAAGATTTTCCAGACGATCATGCTTTTCTTTATTTTCGAGTATCTACAACTCTTTTCACGGGTTTTTGAGTATCTACAACTCTTTTCACGGGTTTTTGAGTATCTACAACTCTTTTCACGGGTTTTTGAGTATCTACAACTCTTTTCACGGGTTTTTGAGTATCTAAAACTCTTTCGCGGGTTATAAGCCCTTCTCTTTTAAGCGGTGATCGGCAACTTATTCTTTTCCTTATGAGAAAAGATTTTCCAGACGATCATGCTTTTCTTTATTTTCGAGTATCTACAACTCTTTTCACGGGTTTTTGAGTATCTACAACTCTTTCACGGGTTATAAGCCCTTCTCTTTTAAGCGGTGATCGGCAACTTATTCTTTTCCCTTATGAGAAAAGATTTTCCAGCCGATCGTGCTTTTCTTTATTTTCGAGTATCTAAAACTCTTTCGCGGGTTATAAGCCCTTCTCTTTTAAGCGGTGATCGACAACTTATTCTTTTCCCTAATGAGAAAAGATTTTCCAGCCGATCGTGCTTTTCTTTATTTTCGAGTATCTACAACTCTTTTCACGGGTTTTTGAGTATCTACAACTCTTTCACGGGTTATAAGCCCTTCTCTTTTAAGCGGTGATCGGCAACTTATTCTTTTCCCTTATGAAAAAAGATTTTCCAGCCGATCGTGCTTTTCTTTATTTTCGAGTATCTACAACTCTTTTCACGGGTTTTTGAGTATCTACAACTCTTTTCACGGGTTTTTGAGTATCTACAACTCTTTTCACGGGTTTTTGAGTATCTAAAACTCTTTCGCGGGTTATAAGCCCTTCTCTTTTAAGCGGTGATCGGCAACTTATTCTTTTCCCTTATGAGAAAAGATTTTCCAGACGATCATGCTTTTCTTTATTTTCGAGTATCTACAACTCTTTTCACGGGTTTTTGAGTATCTACAACTCTTTCACGGGTTATAAGCCCTTCTCTTTTAAGCGGTGATCGGCAACTTATTCTTTTCCCTTATGAAAAAAGATTTTCCAGCCGATCGTGCTTTTCTTTATTTTCGAGTATCTACAACTCTTTCGCGGGTTATAAGCCCGTCTCTTTTAAGCGGTGATCGACAACTTATTCTTTTCCCTAATGAGAAAAGATTTTCCAGCCGATCGTGCTTTTCTTTATTTTCGAGTATCTACAACTCTTTTCACGGGTTTTTGAGTATCTACAACTCTTTCACGGGTTATAAGCCCTTCTCTTTTAAGCGGTGATCGGCAACTTATTCTTTTCCCTTATGAAAAAAGATTTTCCAGCCGATCGTGCTTTTCTTTATTTTCGAGTATCTACAACTCTTTTCACGGGTTTTTGAGTATCTACAACTCTTTTCACGGGTTTTTGAGTATCTACAACTCTTTTCACGGGTTTTTGAGTATCTAAAACTCTTTCGCGGGTTATAAGCCCTTCTCTTTTAAGCGGTGATCGGCAACTTATTCTTTTCCCTTATGAGAAAAGATTTTCCAGACGATCATGCTTTTCTTTATTTTCGAGTATCTACAACTCTTTTCACGGGTTTTTGAGTATCTACAACTCTTTCGCGGGTTATAAGCCCTTCTCTTTTAAGCGGTGATCGGCAACTTATTCTTTTCCCTTATGAGAAAAGATTTTCCAGACGATCATGCTTTTCTTTATTTTCGAGTATCTACAACTCTTTTCACGGGTTTTTGAGTATCTACAACTCTTTTCACGGGTTTTTGAGTATCTACAACTCTTTTCACGGGTTTTTGAGTATCTAAAACTCTTTCGCGGGTTATAAGCCCTTCTCTTTTAAGCGGTGATCGGCAACTTATTCTTTTCCCTTATGAGAAAAGATTTTCCAGACGATCATGCTTTTCTTTATTTTCGAGTATCTACAACTCTTTTCACGGGTTTTTGAGTATCTACAACTCTTTCACGGGTTATAAGCCCTTCTCTTTTAAGCGGTGATCGGCAACTTATTCTTTTCCCTTATGAAAAAAGATTTTCCAGCCGATCGTGCTTTTCTTTATTTTCGAGTATCTACAACTCTTTCGCGGGTTATAAGCCCTTCTCTTTTAAGCGGTGATCGGCAACTTATTCTTTTCCCTTATGAGAAAAGATTTTCCAGCCGATCGCGCTATTCTTTATTTTCGACTATCTACAACTCTTTCCACGGGCTTTCAGTGTGTCAAGCCTAATTTTTTTATAAATCGATTTCTTTAAATTAGATTCTTGGTGCAATAATATTTTTAAATCTTGCTCGATATCATTGTATAATGACATTACATAAAAAAAAACTTACTATTGAAAATTACAGTCTAGTGATTTATCATGATAATTTAAAAAAAATATTTTGAAAACTGCTTACCACATTGTCGTCTGTACCATTCGTACGGTTAATGGATCCTCGAGTGGCCTGAAGTCAGCTCTTGGGCAGCATTAATTAATTATGTCACGCAAATCTGGCCGAAAATTAACCCCCCCCCCCCCATGTCACAAATTGTCACAATTTTTGTAACCCCCCCCCCCCCCCCAGGCAATTATGTCACGTTTTTGTTAACCCCCCCCCCCCCCCCCCCCTCCCCACTCAAAACTTTTTATTCAAATAGCCAATATTAGTCACAAAAAATCATTTTTATTTCATACAGAAACAAATTCAACTTTCCTCATATTATATCAAATTGCATTCTCAAATAATACCATTCAAAAATAGATTCAATCCTCAGTCCAAGGGTTTTGCAGATGTTGGTCAGCATTGATGACCGGGAAGATATCTGCGTCCGCTGAAGCACTCGTAATGGTTTCTGCCACATCAGTCAGATCAAGTTCTTCGTCATCTATCCATTCGCAATCGAAGTTGTCTTTGTTGGTTACAACCATACATTCCTGTTTACGTTTTGCCACAACTTTAAACGGACGCAATTTTCTCTGAAATTAAACGGATGTATGCTTGTGCATCTTTATGTGCTCGCGAAGCATGACTAAAGATGCAAAGTATAGGCCACAGCTGGAACACACTCGTTCGTTCAATGAGTTTTTAATTGAAGGACAGTAAAGATCATACGGAATCGTTCCATATCCGGACATCGATTTAGGTAGAATCTGTTGAGCTTGTAATGAGTTCAATACGAACATTGATGGGAAATGCTGTGGTTCGTCCTTCGATGACCCAATCAATCCTCGAGATGTTTGCGTCAGAGAGATTGGTGGAGGCAAAAATCCATTGCAGATAACGTGATCGATGCTACTTCGCAGTGGTGAGCAGCATTTCCTGTAAAAATATAAATTTATGCACATATAACAATTATTTGACCATCAAATGCATCTCAAAATTTTACCTATCTGTGCATTTCCGTATCTGGAGTAAATATTGGCTGGTTCGCACATGAGTTCCAAACCAGTGTTGGTCATAGTCACGAATTGACTTCGGATCTATTTCAGAAGCATCAGGATCGATATATTCAGCCAACGTCGGATGACCGTCGATGACCACATCATTCCAGACTTCTGCCAAAACTTCACCAGCGTACTGGAAATTTTGCTTCTCCAAAGCTGAATCAGTTGTACGCAATTGGGAATCCAGATGACTACCAAACTGGTCGTGTGGTATTATCAATCCAGAAAGCTCCTTACTCAAGGGTGACATACGTCGCTCCACTCTATTGAAAGCACTCCTTCCCGGAGCGTTCGTTGCAATGAACAGCGTGTCAAGGTTGTACTCTTTAAAATGGTGTATTGCTATCTGTATTACCTTGCGATATCTCGGATTTTCATCAGGTCCACCGTCGACGGTAAAGATTAGGACTGGTTTGACCAATCCATCAAACTTAAAAATACCATCAAACGATTCAAGAGTTAGAAGCCGCTTGATGTCTAACGCATGAGAAAACGCCGTTGACGAAGCGTGTTTGCCTGACCGAATTGCAATGTAAGTGGGGCCCGAAAAACCAACAGCCTCCGGTTTGCCAAGACCATTCGGTTTGATTTCGATTCCAGCGTACACGGACGGAATTAGTTTATGCTTATTTGCAACTATCCAATCGTGGTCAGGAAGCGTGATTTTGTACTCCACATGCATAAGCATATGAGACTGCTTATTGGCAGCCGTTAGGCCTATCGCCACTCTCGCCTTATCATCCTGACTGATAAATCCTACTTCATTGGGCCCTAGCACAGATGCCAGTTCTTCCAATGATCTTATGGTCGCTGTACAGAATCGGCCATCGGGATGATCGTTGTGTTTTGCATTACTTGCGCGCATCAACTTCACTGGTACAGTATTTACGTGACATTTACCTTGATGGGAATTGGCTCGTTTTGGGATTAACCGCAGATATGTTGCTGTTCTTTTGATATTGAATCCCTTGCCTTGTATTGCAGAAGTCAACTCATCTAAAGTTTTAACGCTTCTGACGCTCTCATCACTGCGCTTTTCGTGGGCCGCAGATCCATGAAGTGCGATATCGCATATTGCCTTGAGCAGCTCCGGTTGCTGCTCTTCAACACGAGGGCGGCCAGGAGAATTTCGGAATGAAAGATAATTTCCTGAAATTTGATATTTATATCTACTGTGCAAACAAACTAGTTAATATATCATATTTACCAGCCTCTGGGATGTCCCGAATTAACAGTTGTTTAGCCTGCTTCATTTTCTCACGATGCTTCTGCTGCCGCTCTTGCTCGTCTTCCTTGATTTTGAGATTCTTTTCAAGTTTGATCTTTTTAATTTTTAGCCCTTCGAGTCTCGACTGATCATCATCCGTCAATAGTCCAGCAGACTTCTTGTCAATCAGAAGCACTACCTCAGAGTTCAGATTATTTAGCTCAGCTTTAAGTTGTTCCTGTACTGGTGCAGGGCGTTTATTTGATGATGACGGCTGAGCCATATACTCAATTTCCTTGATGGGTTGCGCGGGTTTCACTGTCGGCGCTGATTCCTTAGGAGCACTCATAGACTTTCCCCATAGTTGAAGAAGTTTACCTTTTTTCTTTAGCTGCAAGGCATGAAGCTCTTTTATTTTGTTATTGACTTGCTCTTCAAGTGCGGTGTTGTCATTGCCCTTCCGTTCATTCCAGAAATTAGTAGCATCCAATTGGCACTCCCTTTTCTTCTTATCCGGGTAAGCCTTTACATACGCATTGTACAGCGTATTAAAAAGTTCTCCACGATTCATTTTCCAAAATACACTAACTGCGCGAACCAATTTTTCACCAATAAACACTGGACTTTATTCACTGACGCACACTGAATGAGCTGCAGCTGTCATTCATGAACGGTGGAATAGTATTCACTCTAACTTGAAAGTACCCATTAATGAGTCGAAAAGTACGCATTTTGAAGAAAAGTGGCTTAACTCATTATTAAGAGTATACTTTCCTCATTTCTGAGTATTGCTTACTCATTTATGAGTATCAATTAATCATTAATGGGTAACGAATACTCAATTAATGAGGAAAATATACTCCTAATAATGAGTTAAGCCACTTTTCTTCAAAATGCGTACTTTTCGACTCATTAATGGGTACTTTCAAGTTAGCGTGTTAGGTATGGTAGGTGTCGGAGCCAAACACCGGATCCGTAGGGTACTTGAAGTAGCTTGCTAGCTCTCTTGCGACAGAACTCAAACGTGTCCTAACACGGTAGGAAAGGAAATAGGTGTCGCTCAAACTAGCAACTGTCGGGTAAAACGAGTGCTCTGTCTTGGCTCATGGGTGGAAAATTCAACTCTTCTTACCCTGAAAAGGCCAGGTTGGGTTCCAAGGCCGTTGACAGCAAACACTCTAGTCGTAGGGTGGACTGTATTCAACACTGTATAACACTGGGCTGTTGCACCGGATAATGGATCTAGAAGATATTGATAGAAAAACTACTGCTTCTATTCACTTATCCTTTATTGCTTTTTCCTTTTGATCTTAACACCTTAGAATTGATATAATGACTGAATGACTGCGCCACTGCGGTGCCGTTTTTATATTGTGCCGCTACTGCTAGAAGTTCCAGAACATGGAAAGTTCCAGAACAATGGAAAGTTCCAGAACATGGAAAGTTCCAGAACGATGGAAAGGTCCAGAACATGGAAAGTTCCAGAACGATGGAAAGTTCCAAAACAATGGAAAGTTCCAGAACATGGAAAGTTCCAGAACGATGGAAAGTTGCAGAACAGGGCGTGGCATAGTTAATGCGAGCGGTGTGTGAGTGCTGCATGATTACTGCTGTTGCTGTTCGTTTACGAAGGGGCGTGAACAGTAGGGATAGTAGTAGTAGGCGATATTGCATAAGAATATCATTTTGTTTTTGTTTTTTTTTTCAAAAATGTGATGTCACGATTCAGCTTACCCCCTCCCTCGTTTGTCACAAAATGTCACGGTTTTCTGAACCCCCTCCCCCCCCTAAAAGCGTGACATAATTAATGAATGCTGCCTTTGCCCCCCGAAAACCCCGAAGCGTTTTTTACAAATGTTGATAGCAAGGTTGATAGGCCCTATTCTATTCACTACTAATTAATTATGTTTTTATTGCGTACAATGCGCCAAATTTAAATTATAATGTTTTGAAATTGGAAATATCTTCTCAACATCATGGGATCCCAGTAGTGAACAGCAGTTTCTGCTAGAACCAAAGATGTGAAGAGAAAGTATTGATAGGTCCGATAGAGCTCGGCAGGTTATGAAATTGAATAGAAGTAGTTTTTGAAATTGAGCGTAGGGCTTTGTTAAGAAGTTGTGTTTTCAAAACCTCTAATTGGAAATTGATTCCCATCACATGTGGTCTTTAGGGAGTGTAAAAACAGAGATTTCACATCGCTAGAACCATTCTGTGCCTTTGGCGGTGTTTGAGCGCGATCAGATGTAGACATTTTTGCCAGTCAAGGTGGCGGATCCGTCCCTGTCTTGACCTACCCCGCAATGGGATGTTTGGCAAAGATGTCTATGTTTGCTTCCAAATACTGCCAAAAACAAAGCCCTACGCTCAATTTCAAAAACTACTTCTATTCAATTTCATAACCTGCCGAGCTCTATCGGACCTATCAATACTTTCTCTTCGCATCTTTGGTTCTAGCTGAAACTGCTGTTCACTACTGGGATCCCATGATGTTGAGAAGATATTTCCTATTCTATTGTTGATCGAGAATGGTTATTCGAACCTGCTCTTCTTTCGACGCCATTTCATTCAACTAAGCCTTTGAAATATCAAGCATACGTTCACCTTTCGAAATATTTCACTCGTATACATAGGCGCCTACTTGGTTGGGAGGTGTTTGCACTTTTTGCCCCCAATAATTTGTAAGTATTAGCCACCGCAATCGGGAGCGCCTCTGAAACTCCCCGACCACAATGGCATGCTCACCGGACAATGTTCCGCGAAGCAGGGAACAATTGCACTGGTTTCCATAAAAACTCCTCGAGCACTTCACATTCACTATTTGTATTTAGCTTCCAATCTTTTTCCCACTTTCTTAATGTCTATCTGACCTTATTGCTGTTCTTCAGGGCCCCTTGCAGCTTCACCACCACGTATCCAAGTAGACTTCTCCTCTCGACGGCTGGTTTTCCTATTGGTTCGGGTTTCCAGTTCCGACGATGCGCGTTCGCTCTTCCGTATGTTGACGGGGTAGGGATGGCGATGGCTTCTCCTTACTACCGTCTAGGGCCACCGAGTATGTTGACGGACTCGGAATGATGGATGGTATGATGCCCTAGGAGCGATGCAGGCTTCCGGTACGTCTACCGGGGATCTCAGGGACTCTGTACAAAAATACAGCGGGGTCCTGCTGTTCACTATTTAAGTGCTTTCTGTTGATGTGCACTATTAGATTTGCTTTCGCTTTTTTGAAGGGTTTTCCACTAGGATCGAGAATTATCGACCGTTCAACTCGATAGTTTACTAATTATTGCAATCGTATCGAGCTGGATATGCGAGTCTAATGGGTCATGGGGTCACTGTCCTCAGCATACGGCCAGTGACCCAGGCCAATCGCATTCATTGTGCTTTTTATCGCGCAGTTCGTAATGGCCTTCTCTATCGCCACCCCTCATGGCTACCCAAAGAGCCGTTTTCCGTCCATCTGATGGTGGGTGGCTTTGATAGACGGAAAAAAACTACAACCATATGCGACCACTTCCTGCACACTTATTCACAAATATACGATATTAAACACGACAATCTTAAAAACACTCGGAACTGAAACGCGAACACTTACAAATTATCTATGGGGACAAAGTATCATTTCGTAACGCTGCGTTTCGAAAAGGCTTACCGAACGATCGAGACACTGAAGGCTAGCTTAAGTTTTTGTCAGAAAGATTTTTCCGGATTTGGGCAAAAGGTAACCTCGGATAAACCTGCCGAAGTAGGAGCACCTAAGACGCCAAGAAAGAGAAAGGTTTCAAAACGTTTTAAGGCAGACGATCAACTTCAGACTACTTGTTCGATTGAAGAGATTCATCAATCTCAATATGTCGATATCATCGAAAATTTTCTAAAATCTCTTGACTGTCAATTTGATACCGCATCTTTCTAATTTCTTTTGGAAGTTGAGGAAATCCTAAATCATCGATCCGGAGCGGTTGAAGGTACAACGAGATATGTTTTTGCAGTTGTTGAAAGAAGGTAACAAGCCCATCGAAAGAATGTCACAACCCTGAATCCGGAGAAAGAAGAACTTCAAAAGATCAGCCTTCCGTTTTATCCAAAACATACCAACGCCGTTAAATGTAGACTAAGAAAACATGGATTTCAAACGGTTTACACTTTAAAAGATGCATATATCGGTCGAACTCGTCGCAAATCAAAAGTTCGTCTAAGAGAACATAGAAATGCGATGGATAATTGACGAGTTAATGATTGTGTGGATTGGGAACAAATAAAATTTTTCATATTCATTTTCATTTGGCAGCGTTTGGTGGGGCAAGGAGATCGCAAGTCAATCCAAAGCCGAGGGTTAGGGAGGGGTAATGGCGAACTGGTCTATGCGGTCTACTTGAACGCCGTGGGAGGTGATAAGGATAAGGTTGGGGTAAGGGGTTTGTAGTGTTTTTTGGATTGAGATGGCCGCGTTACTACAAAATGATCTGAAATGCTTAACCCTTTGTACTCCGCTGTCGCCGCTACGGCGACATTCAAAATGTGAGAGTTTCGGATACTGGAGTGCAATGGGTTAATTTGTTTGTGATTTGAAACTAGTAGTGACTGTAAGTTCTTACGTTAGCACAAGCTACAAATCATATATCGTTGACGACCCTCGCAGTAAAAATCAAGAAAACACAATTGTTTTGAAATTTTTCCAATACAAAATCGAAAATTCCTGAGTGTTTCGTATCTTTTCTAAAAACAACATTAGAAAATCTTCCACTAGACTTTTTTTTTAAATAGGGGGGAGTTTGCTCATTTACACTTCCGGTCCGCTTCCTAGCATCTTGCTATTAAGTACCTGGTGGTCAGTCACCCACCGATTACCTGTCGGTCTGCCAAATTTTGGTAGACCGACTGCTTAGAATTATCTCAAATTGTAATATTCCGCCCACTATATCACAAAATATTGCGAGTAGTTGAACGGATTGGAGATGAGGAAAGCATTGGGTATAGGGCCAAGTCTCCCCCGGTTGGTAGCAAATTAATGAGCGTAGGAATCAAAAGAATAAACATCAGTTACTAATACTATAATGGGCCACCATTCGGAGGGGCGGCCCAACTTGTCTTATCTCTATTTGCAGGATATCCAGAGAAAAGAAGGCTTGCGGTGCTTGAATGAGCGGTCTCATGCTTTTGGCGGATAGTGCTGGTTACATACTTTCAGCGTATCGTTAACCAAAACGAACCCTTCTGCTGACCTTTTCCCAACCATCCAACATCCCAGTGATTTCTCGTGGAAGTGCAGAGGATTTCTCGGCTTCCTCCAAAGCGAGTATCATGTCAACACGTTCCTTCCCATTCCCTACTTGACCAGCATTCGGGCACGGCCGGCGCCGGTATTGCTTCATAATGGGTCACCAGTTTTTACACATTGAGGATGTATGTTAGTCCCAAACATCATCTCTTGGTTCTTTGTGTAAATACAGCTGATTTGGCAATAACGGAGTAGCATCCGTGCGCGGTCAATCATGCTCATGCTCATGCTCATGGTCACTTAGACTTTTTTTAAATAGATTTTTCGGACCATCCTAACACGGAAGTGGACCCTAATGGCGCAATGAAAAATACGAGTCTAATATTTTTGATAAGAAAGAACTATACTAATTTAGACGCGATTCTAAGACTCACTATAACTTTTTTTTTCTGTGGATGTGCCAAAACTAACGACTCCCTTCCCTAAGAACCTTAGGAAAGACGTACACTGTATCAATAAATTGTCCGTACAGTACTGACTGAAATGTTGCATAGTTGAAAGATCAATTAAAACTGAGACCCTTTTGAAGTGTTTTTGTTTCATTTACTGTAAAAATGTATCCTTTTCGTCTCACAGTCATTCACAGTCAAACATAAATACATCTTTATCAGATAAGATCATCATATACCTAAAAAAGTTACAAAAATGACGTCAAAAAATTGTCCGTACACTTACGTTCTTATTTCAAAAAAGTCGAGTAAACAAGAGTACGTCGATCTGACAAAAACAAAAGCACGCATTGTATAGACTTCTCTTCCGCCGTTAGTATTAGTAAGCAGTTTCACTAATACAATTGTTTTGCTGGTTGAAAATAAAAAACAAACCGCTGTCAACCTGAACACTTTGACAGCTGATCTCGTGGTTGAAAACAATAAACAAATCGATCCTATACGTGTAAAGCAGCACACCAGTATTAGTGACATCTTGCTGCGAGATGTCTATCACAGAGAAGAATTTACCACTGTTTACAACAGCAGACAAGGTAAAATTTAAATATTTTATTATTTTTCACTGAAATTTGAGTATTCCGGCGTTAATTTTCAGGAAAATGGCCGCTTCTCACCGAAAAATTCCGATAGAAGTTCGGAAACTTATTATTCGCCTGAAGAATGATGGTAAAAGCTTGTCCGAAATCAGAGAACTACCAGAGAACACAATCTCTAGAGACGACTCCCGAGGCACTTGAGCCTTATAAATAAACAATTAAGTTAAAAAAAAAAACGACTCCCGGAAGAGGCCGTAAGCCAAAGTTGACAACTCGTTACCATCGCATACTTTTGCGGGAAATTAAACAAAATCCTAGGTTGAGTGCTCCTAAACTTGCTGACAGTCTGTCGAAGTACGCCAATATCAAAGTTAACCCCCAAACAGTACGGAATGCTCTCCATAATAAAGGTTACCGAGCTTGCGTTGCACGGAAGAAGCCGTTCATATCTGCCAAAAATATGAAAAAGCGGCTGGAATACGCCCAAAAGTACGTGGTCGAGCCAGAAGAGTTCTGGCAGAACGTTCTATTCACGGACGACAGCAAATTCAATATTTTTGGGTCTGACTGATTGGTTAGAGTGTGGCGCAAACCAAACACTGAATTGGATGCAAACAATCTGAGGCCGACAGTAAAGCACAAATGTCATGGTTTGGGGTGCTTTTAGCGCAAACGGCACCGGAATCTTGACGTTCATTGACTGCATCATGGATCGATTCATGTACCTGGATATGTATATTGAAGAGCAATCTGAAGGACAGTGCGATGAAATTGGGTCACGAATCTAATTTCTATTTCGTTCAACGATAAAGACCCAAAGCATTCCTCGAAGCTCGTGAAGGAATGGCTGCTCTACAATGTCAAATCGACGCTTCCACATCCTCCCCAATCACCAGACCTCAACCCCATAGAGAATTGGTGGGATCATCTGGAATGGAAGATCCGAGAACATACAATTCAGAACAAGAATCAGCTAAAGGAAGTTCTCATGGAAGAGTGGCAGAATATCTCGCCCACAACAACCCAAAAGTTGGCTCTTTCGACGAAAAGACGCCTACAGAGTGTAATTGCAGCAAAGCCCCCCCACCATAATTTGCTTTTAATTTGCTTTTAAAAAAAATTTCTCCCCCAGTCCAACGATTTTTTATTCCCACTTTTTTCCTTATTTTTTTTTGTTTATTGTTTTTTACTAAAATAAGAATTTTTCCTCTGTTGATTTTACTATTGGTAAAAATTTGGTTTTTTTTTTTTTTTATAAAAAAAAATAGCACCCTTTTTTATTTACTTAAAATATGTTTTATCATCCTTTTTATCACAGCGAACCTACCGGCAAATTTTTTAAACACTGTATATACTTTTGGGGCATTTAAAAAATTTTTGTATGGATCTCCACAGTTACCAAAGACCAAAGGCAAAGGGTAAATGCACCCTTCTTTTTGCGGAAATGCTCCTTAAACTTTGGAAAAACGCTCCTTAGATGCAATCAGAGGTATTAACCTTCTGATTAGAGCTTGCCGGATGTTTTGACGGGTCTTAAGTTTCTTCAAGATTGTATAATTTTGACGGGTCTTAAGTTTCTGAATTTAAGAGTCGTCAAAACGAAATTAAGACTCTTCAAAATGAAATTAAGACTCGTCAAAATGAAATTTAAACCCGTCAAAACTACCTAGAAGATTGCGGAACGAAACTCCGCTACACAATCTTGAAGAAACTTTAGACCCGGCAAAACAACCGGCAAGCGCTAACCAGAAGGTTAATACCTCCGATTCCATTATACCGGGCAAACGCATCTAAGGAGCATTTTTCCAAAGTTTAAGGAGCATTTCCCCAAAAAGAAGGGTGCATTTACCCTGCTGCCGTTCCCCCCTCTCCGCCGAGCGTTACGTTAATAGATGTTTACCTTTGTGAATTCTGCAAGAGCTCCCATGGGAAATTTATGCGTTCGCCGACTGTTTAGCTAGAAATGAGCATATACTATCTACCTGAATTCAAACCGAAATTTGCGCTTAAATTGATCGATCGAAATATACATAAAAGCTTGTCCTTCATTTGTTTCTTATGTTGAGTAGGTATATGTATATCTAACTACTAAAATCTCTTCTCCATTAGAACAGTATACACGCATGGCAGTCCTAATTGAGGCCAATGAACCACCAGGAAGCGATGACAAAATAAATGGTACCACCGAGGCCAAAATGTTCACACACATACAAACGTACAAAAAAACAAGCAAAAGAGAATGAAAAAGGACACACCGGACACCTTTTCCGCTCGTCCAAGCGGAAAACCCACGAAAACCACCGGAACTGCTGCTGCAGTCTATTAAATGAAGCATAAATCATTGACACCCGAGCACCGGAAAACACACAAAGTGGACAGGATCAGCTTTCTTTTTCATGTTAGGCAATTTAGCACCAACGACCATCATCATCAGCACACACGTACACACACACACAAACTCCGGCCTACCCACGCACAATTATCTAGTCAATCAGGCTTTTCCTCGAACGAAACAAGAAACAAGGACTAACCGAACCGAAGTGTCCCACAAAGTTGGTTAATAAATTATTACAGCCGGTTAATACAATTCTCTGCTTTTCGATGCGATGATGGAAATGTGTGTCAATCAATAAATAATGATGGAAAACGTCCCAGCCGAAACCATTCCCTGACAACCAGATATGTTCGATTCTTGAACCACCCCATTATATACGATGCAAATGCGCATGCAAATCACGAGACTTAAAATTTACGATCTTCAAGGTTTCTGGTTGTACGGAATTGTATACAATAGAGGCACAAAAAAAAAAACAGTAAAACTCATACTTAGAGAAAAGAGATACGATCAAGTAAACAGAGCTTTCCGCCATCGATGTCGTCCCAAGAAATGTCCTCTGTGATTGCTGATTTTTCTGTGCCGTTGGTTACCATGGTTGTTAAGTGTGTAAGATCAAGAGTCACGCCAATCTACAGTTTCGTCGTGTGTTCCCACGTTCGGTAGGCTTCGTTGTGTTCCGAACTGATTGCATACACTGGGAGGCCGATATGTGCAAACACCAATTTCGAGGATTATTTTGCGCATTGGGTACCGAATCGTCACGAAGATGGTACGTGTTAACAGGAAACAAATGCATCAATGGGTGAGGGAGGAAAGGAGTGTTATCCAAAGCATGTTGGGGGCGAGAAGATTAAAGTTCAAAGGCACAACACAAATAAGAGAATTATCTAACACTAACATCGGTAACATCGGCTTAACCGTAATCCCCAACATTTTCCGGAAAACACTCAGACACAGCAATGTTCCGAAAAACCACACATTCAAACTTACCATCGAAATCCTCATCGTCTTCGTTGCGACCCCGGCAGTTTTCAAAGTAGAAACTTGGCAGATTTTCCAGGACCTTGTTCAGTGTCTGCTGCTGGTACTTGTAGCCCTCGCGAAGCCTCAACGCCTGGTGGGCACTGGAATTTGCGGATCTTGTTGCGCTGGAAAACGTAATTCTCCCGAACCCAGTTTAGCTGGCTCGTCGAATAGTCCCGGACACGGCGCACCTGTGCAATTGGAAAATTAAATTTAGCCATTCATTTTAATAGAAAGTCCACGCGAAAGCGGTGGAGTGTACGAGTCTGTTGTTAATGAGATTTGAAAAAAAGACCGGAAGCCTGAAAAACGGTACGCACGTGGGTGGCGTTTTTGCTAGTAGAGGCACATGTTACCCCACCAGCGAACTCGATGAGATGGATATTTATAAAACTTTATCCCTATGCTTTCTGGAGACTCTAATGACTCTGAGCGCAGTGTATGTTTTTTTCCCTCACAGTGACATTGATGGTCGCGGGACTGTGTCAGTTGTCATGTTGTAGAGAAAAACTACCGAAAACTTAAGGAGGTTTTATCGTCTACGGTGGTAGGTCATTAGTCACCTGCCACTGGAAAAAGGAGGATAGAAAGAACAGCAGCTGTTGTGTTTTTCACCGCTTAAATTATTCGATTATAATTGGTGCCTTTAAAAAAAATAGTCAGTACCTTTCGCGTGTTGGTGGCTGATGTTGCTTACATAGCTTTACGTTGGTTTTTACGCTTAGTTCTTACCTGATCGTAGTATTGATCTCTCAGTGTCGTCAAATGATGCGTACCGATGTCACGGATCTCTCGTAAATGTTTGGCTTGGGTACTGTAGCCATCCTGAATCCACTCAACCTGCTGGGTGCAGTTATCACTAATACGATGAACCTGTTTGATTTAAAAAAAAAAGCAGTTGGTTTATCGATCTACATATGTTAAGGTTAATACACTTACCTGTTGGGTGTAATTTTCTCGCAGCCTCTCCAACTGTTGGCTCTTGTAGTGTTCGATGTTATCCAGCATTGCGTAGATCTGCCGTGCCTTGATGAACTCTTGTCGCTGCGGTAGCAGTAGTCGCAGCAGTTCTGGCAGATCAGATCGATGATTCGGAAATGGATGAACACCCGGCGAATACCCTGGAAGATCAGCGTCAGTGCTAGGAACATTGCGGCCGAGATGGCCCCGGTAATGATGCCGCCAATCTTCACCCGGTAGAACACGAT